>JAXGGA010008687.1:0-55439 GCA_038373865.1 Uloborus plumipes | reverse complement strand
ATGTGAAGAGGTTTTAACGTGATGATGACCGCACGACGTGAATTAACAGACTTTGAACGCGGAATGTTAGTTGGAGCTAGACGCATGGGTCATGCCATTTCGGAAATCGTTAGAGAATTCAACATTCCCAGATCCACTGTGTCAAGAGTGTGCCGAGAGTATGAAATTTCAGGCATAACATCCCACCATGGACAGCGCAGTGGTCGACCGCCTGCACTTAAAGATCGAGACCGGCGACGTCTGCAAAGAGTCGTAAATTCTAACAGACAAGCAACACTGCGTCAAATCACCGTAGAAATCAATGTGGGACGTACAATGGACGTGTCTGCTAGAACTGTGCGGAGAAATTTGGATTTCTTGGGCTATTCCAGCAGAAGACCGACTCGAGTGCCTTTACTGACAGAACGACATCGCTTGCAGCGACTCTCGTGGGCACGTGAGCATATCGGTTGGTCCCTAGATGAATGGAAAACCGTGGCCTGGTCCGATGAGTCACGATTTCAGCTGGTAAGAGCCGATGGTAGGGTTCGAGTGTGGCGCAGACCCCACGAAGCCATGGACCCAAACTGTCAGCAAGGCACTGTTCAAGCTGGTGGTGGCTCCGTAATGGTGTGGGCTGTTTTTTCATGGCATGGACTTGGTCCTCTATGCGACTGGACCGAACATTGACTGGAAATGCTTATGTTCAGCTACTTGGAGATCACTTGCAGCCATTCATGGACTTCATGTACCCAAACAACGATGGGATTTTTATGGATGACAATGCGCCATGTCACCGGGCCACAACTGTTCGCAATTGGTTTGAAGAAAATTCTGGACAATTCCAACGAATGATTTGGCCACCTAGATCGCCCGACATGAATCCCATTGAGCATTTATGGGACACCATCGAGAGGTCTGTTCGTGCTCAAAATCCTGCCCCATCAACGCTTTCACAATTATGGACGTCTATCGAGACAGCATGGCTCAATATTCCTGCAGAAGACTTCCAACGACTTGTTGAGTCCATGCCACGTCGAGTTGTTGCACTTCGCCGGGCAAAAGGAGGGCCGACACGATATTAAGAGGTATCCCATGACTTTTGTCACTTCAGTGTATATATATTACTAAAAACTGTTTTAAGCACTTTATTTTGTGTATTGAAACTGTTTTTGCTTATTTTTTCCGGTGAAAGAATCATTAATGAACGATTTTTGCTGAATAAATTCTAGGAAAAACGCACCAGTTAAAAAATATATATATAAAAATAATAATAATGTCATCAACACTACTTGCATCATAATAATAAAAGGCCCTGAATTCAAATTTTACTACAATTCATTAAAAAAAAAGTTGTTTGTTCTAGAATATAATTATCAAAGAAATCGAAAACTTTGTGCCCAAATGTTTCTACTTATGAGTCAAAACATTTCTTTAAATACAATAGCATTTATAATGGTTAAAAATATTGATGTATTGTAGTTTTCCCCAATATTTTCTGCCCTTGCAGCTAGGGTTTTCTTTCTTATGACGGCAGGCTACGCAAAAAAAGAAAAAAAAAACACTTCAGTTATAACAAACCCTGTTAATTATTCATGCTGGTAAGATACAATCTCTGTTGATAGAATTGGTGAAAAAAATAGAAAATTAAAGAAGCAATATATATACCGGGATGCGGTGTTTCATTCCTAGCAGTAAGAACTCCTGGAGGTAAAATTGGTTAACATTTAAAGCGGGAATTATAATTGTGCAATATGTTTAGTAGTTATATTTTTGCCCAAACCGTGTTATTGACAGCGAGTGTAAAATGATGTACGGCACAAAGCACTGCGTCTCTCATCTAGATGAATATTGGTCACGTTAATATTAAATTTTTTGCGTTCAATTTTTTTTTAATTTAATTTTATTTATTTTTTTTTATTTCCCTAAACATAATTTAAGGGACCTATGATCCGTACAACAAGTAATCTATCGTTTTTTTTTTTTTTTTGACTATTTTTTCTTCGCTTATATAACTTTCCTTATCTTAACTGCACTTCGTTTTGAACATTTTTGCAAGAGTCTTCATCTAGGAAAAACAATTGCAAAAAAAGAAAAAAAAAAGCAAGTTAGAATGGAACACCCTGTATAAATCTGAATTTATATTTTTTTATTATTATATAAATAAAATTCTTCTGAATTTTAAAAACTACTTTTGAAGATGCTTTTGTGTTACCTTTTAATTCCGTAAAAACAAAAATGTGTGCCCAAATTATGCAAGTAGTATTTGCTCACAGTAGGAGAGTCATTTTATTTCAGTGACTTTAGTCTGTGAGAAAAAAAATATTTTTTGTAATTAAAAGTGTAAGAGAGTTTGAAAAGAAAAAAAAAAAGATGGTGCATGCAACTTAGGCTTGCACAGTAGGAGTAATGCATCTTAAATTCATATTTTTGAATGACTTTTTTGTCAAGATGAGAAGAAAATTTAAACATGCAAAGAAAATTGTGCAGGCGACGCTTCCTAACTACTAAACCCGTTATTACCCGCTACTTTCTGTTTTTTGGCACAGGGCAAAATTTCTTTCTTGGCTCACAAGGCACTGCCATCTACCGGAGTTCTTCGAGACAAGAGAAATTATCGACGGTTTATTTCTAAATTTAAATTTAAAAATAAGCTAATCAAAAAAATGGTATCTACATTGCTTTTTCCGTAATAAATAGATTATTTCCAACTGGAAAAAAAATTCACTTTCACCACTTTAATCAAATATACCCGAGACACACAGCACCTAATTAATGTAGTCACTTCGTTTTTAAAATCAAAATATTTGCTACAGTAATTTCTCTAACTTTTAACAATCCATATCTTTGATTCTTAAAAATGCTAGTTACCATTATTTACGCCCGAGCCCTTCATTTATGAGGCGTTGGTGCAGGTCGCTTTTCAATCGATTTCTGCCGAGAAAAATAAGCATAGATAGAAGACAAAAAATAATGTTTGAACACACATGTTAGCAGAACACTCTTATGCCACTTATTCATGACAGTTATCATAATCTATATATATATTTATATAAATGGATGTATGTTTGAATGTTTGCTCCGTATACAAGTACAGTTTCGTCGGATTTTTATCAAACTTGGTACATAGGTTCCTTGATGTACTAGAATTTACATAGGGGTGCAGGGGGGGGGGTTGAAATTTTATAAACATCCAAAAAGCACAAAATTCAAATTTTTTGTCTCAAAATGGCTATTTTCTTTCAAATTGGAACGTAAAGAGTAATAGAGGTAAGCCTTTAAGCATACAAATTGATAAAATTTAACGCATTCAAATATGAGTATTTTCCAGCAAAGATTACGATTAACAATGAATTATCAATTTAAGGCTTACTAAATTTAAACTGCCTTAACTAATAAATAGAGTTACTAATTAATTAAATTGGTAGCCTTACTAATTAAGGCTATTTCATTTTAGCATGAAATAAGTTAAACATAATACAATACCGGGCATAATATGCAAGTATAAAAATAAAAATGATTATTTTTAGTAGTGTTTTTCCTATTACAATTAGTGACTCATTCAACGTCATTGGTAGGAAGGAATGGCAAAAATGGATTTATTATCACTTTTTATACTTGTCCATTTTGGTTGATTTTTTTTTTTAATTTTAGAAATGTTCATTTGTTGCTGAAGATATAATGAAATTATATGAACTTTTAAAAGAACAATATGATCAATAGAGTAAAAAAAATATTTTATTTATTACCATTAAAAAATTATACTTTTTAGATTTAAAACATAATATGGGTTCTTGTAGTTTCAGAAAAATAGACTTCTGATTTAAAATAATGTTCAGTGCAGATATATTTTTCTTTTACACAGCGGTGCAAAAGTTTAGACAAAATCCAAATTTATGAATAAAAAGAAAATTATTCAGCGAAATGCTTTCAAATTTCTACTGCAGGTAGACAATGTGGTCCTTTTCTACGTGTCTAGAGGAAACTTCTACTTAGCTATCACATGTTGTTTTTGACCCAAGTAGAAAATTTGTAGAATTAAATGGCGAATAGTCAGTTCGAGCCGTTTTTTTCAATTCCTTCATTCTTAAGAATTGTAATTTTTCTTGCCCTTTTTGATCGATACGCATGTCTGAATTTGCTTTCCACGAAGTAAAAAAACAATGTACTACCATACTAGGGCAAATTTAAAAGACGAAAAATTTGCAAAGTGGTTTCATTTTCAAATTTCGACTTCCAAATATTCTCTTCTTCTTTAGACGAGAATTACGGAGATTTTGGGAGTTTGATTATTCATTCAGCAATCCTTGCACCTTATATTCGAAGCAAAAAGTCTAACCTTTTCTCCACCAATTACACTTCAAGAGATATTTGCATAAAATCTGACATTTGTCTAAACTTCTGCAACAGCGAAAAAAGCAGAAAAAAAATGTCTTTCGTAATTTCCGATTTTTGTTTCGGTTATATTTTTAAAATCTCCAGACACGTATTTGGAATAATATTGTCGATCTGCAGTAGAAATTTGAAAGCATTGCACTGAATAGTTTTCTATTTATTCTTATATTGTCATTTTGTCTAAACTTTTACATCGCAGTGTATAAATATTAATAAAGTAACTCACAGAACACGCAAAACACGAAAAGAAGAAAAACTGAAATAAAATAATAAACAAAGCGAGAAACCTCTGTATTAAAAACAAGAGTAATAAAGGGGATAATACACACGAAACATCAAAGTGCAAATTTCACCATTATTTGAAACAAATTCAATAAAAATCCTTAACCGAAAAACACTATATTTGAATAAAACAAAAGCGGAAAACAATAGTGAATTTTAGGCTCTAAATAGTTTGATTTAGCCCCAGCTGCCTATCTTCCCTTTCATTAATCAAATTATTTTCCGATATATTGATTGGTCACTTGTTAAAGAAAAAGAAATGACGTCATGACTCAACTTTAATATCAGCAGAAGTATGTGATGGATGACATTCCAAACGATTGCGATTCAGTTAAGTAATGTATAATCAATTTCTAGCGGGTGAAATGAAAAAAAAAAAAAAAAAAAGAATAAATAACACTCAATGGAGCAAGGAATCACTGCCGTTTCTATTTATCGCTATTTATTTTGAATTTGACCTCATAGTTTAGCAGTTTTCAAATTGAAAGTTTATAGCAGGAAATAAGTGTCTTGTTGAGGAAGTTTTTCGTCCTTTGTTTTTGTAGTATTAAAAATTGGCAAACGACGATATAATCTGAGATATACAGGGTGTCCACTCCAATCGTGGACCAATAGCTAATTTCTTAACCGTTAGAGATACGCATATGGTTTATTTAGGAAAAAATCTCCAAATTACGAAAGGAATTTTGGGTCTATTCAACGTTTTTCAAAAAATCAAATTTTGAAAGAGTTACGAAATTTAAATTTTTATACAGCCCCCCAGTCCTATCAATCATATTTAGTAAAACATTCTTGACACTGTAACGTTTAAAACTAAAAAAAAATCACTCTTCTACCACAAAAATTGACCGAGTTATGACATTTTGAAAAATCAAGATTTTGCATTATTTCATGACGTCATCGACAGATTGCTTAAGGGACCGCATGCGAAATCCTTCAAAATCTTGATTTTTCAAAACGTCATAACTCGGTCAATTTTTGTGGTAGAAGAGTGATTTTTTTTTAGTTTTAAACGTTACAGTGTCAAGAATGTTTTACTAAATATGATTGATAGGCCTGGGGGGCTGTATAAAAATTTAAATTTCGTAACTCTTTCAAAATTTGATTTTTTGAAAAACATTGAATAGACCCAAAATTCCTTTCGTAATTTAGAGATTTTTTCCTAAATGAACTATATGCTTATCTTTAACGGTTTAGAAGTTAGCTATTGGTCCACGATAGGAGTGGACACCCTGTATAATGATCGACTGTAATAACAGGAGATCCCGTTTTTTTAGAATATCGGTCAAAAAATATCCCGCTTAATCTAGTACTTTTCAATGTACTAAACAGTTGTAATGTATTATTTTGATCCCGAATAATGGAATATCTCGCTTATTAGAATATTTTTTGTTGCCAAATGGCGAGTCGGGCTCGACTGTATGCGCTGGAATTTGTTTTAGAAGTGTATTGGTTAGGTTAAACGTGATATTCCATTTCAACTAGCATTAATACTGCATTATAAATAAGGAAAACAATGAATACGTTTGAAACCAAAATTATCTTGGGTTTTTCTATCTGTCAACCATAACTCTATGAATTTTTCGATTAATTCTCTTAGCAATTAATCGTATCTAGACAACTACAATTTTACAAGTGAAATGTTAATGCTAAAGCTATATATGAGGCTCTCCAATTTAGAGCTTTTTCGTGTCATTAAAGAACTCAATGTGGTAAAATTTAAAAATATTTGAAACATTAAAACGACTCCCCACGTTTTTAGATTGAAAGATGAACGTTTACCACAGATAGATTTTTCGTCAAGGAGTTGCATCAACCACAGATCGGTGGATTGCCTGTAAAATGATTTCGCCGCCATTGAGGGTGAATAGGAAGTACGTAGTCACAAAAAGAAGAATGGAATTCTTGAAAAAGCCAAGTTTCACCCAAAATAAAAAGCCAAGTTTCACCCAAAATTGTCTTTCTAATTCAGAAGAAGAACGGCTGATAGGTGCATGTGGGTTCTTGATGACATTTCACAAACTTGTGAAGATATGAAGAAAGATTCTTTCTGTAGAACATAATATTTCTGCAGAATGAGCTGTGAACATAAACACTGACAGAGCAATTCTCTGCTACAGCCAGTATATGTAAAACATTTAATACCTAAAAGACTTAAAAATGATGCATATTTATTAAGAATGATTGGGACAGTGTGGACAATTAATTTTTCACTACAAAATCTTATCGATCAACAACTTTGGGATATATTACCAAATGGTAGCTAAATTATAATATAATTAACTAAATTATAATATAATTAGCTAAATTATAATATAATTTAAGTCAGCATAAAAATTAATAATGAATTGCTGTAAAAAATATGTAAAAAGCCCCCTTAGGAACATCCGAGGATAGATGCACGCGCCTTCGTAAAAAACTTCGTATAGGTTTTGACTTTTGAGAGATACATACATTCGCGCATACGGTAATGCATACATACATACGTACATATAGAAATCACGAGAAATCCGCAGTAATTACCTCGAGAATGGTTAAAATAAATGCTTCAGCTGTCCGTACCTTTGCAGGTACATATGCAAGTGCGAATAGACCGAAAATACTACAGTGAACTCTCACTTATACGCCGGCCCAAGGGACCAACAGAAAAAGGCGCATAAGTGAGAGCCGTATAAGTGAGCAAGAATATTTAAAGGACTAAAACGCAACATAGGTTCTAATGAGAGAATGAATAAGAATGTTTCTGTATAGAAAAGGGACATAATGCTACGCTTTGGCAATTACTGTAACGTAATTACAATGATAAAGATAAAACAAAAATTGTAGCATCTACTTATATTAAAAACTGAGTATCTTTCTAACTATCTTTCTTTCTAACTATCTTTCTATGTCACGCTTCTTTCTCCTGAACGCCAATGAACTGAAAGTCGAACCAGGTACCGATAGATAGGTAATTTTTCGTGCTTCATTAGTTTCAATCTATATCATTATACGATTTTAATTAGCGAAGATATCAATTAATAAGTAGTCAGATTTAAAGCGATTAAGCCTAATAAATGATTAAATATGAAATCCATTCTTGCAAAACGTCGTTGCTATGAAACAGTGATAACAATGAGAATGAGAATTTAGAATGAAGGCTTAACTAAATCAAACACGAAACTCATAAGCGGGCCACTTACGTAGAATTTTTATCGCTAGCTACTGGTAATATTTTGAAACATTTATTTGTTGAAGAGCCATCTACTTATATTAAAAACTGAGTATCTATGTCTGCTTTTTTCTTTGAGCGAGCTGAACTTACTGAAACTTTCCTCACCATCTTGAAGGCGTGAAGCATCTCAATAATTCGAATGATTTTTTTATATAGGAAAAAAGTAAAGTCGTGAAGCGCCTGTAAGCGAGCCGCCTTGGCGGGGAGTAGTTTCTTTACATTTTTTTCTCACTACTTTCAGGGCACGAAGTGCCCGTACAACGCCGGGCCACGTGCGTGGTATGTCTTGAAATCGAATGAACATTAAATTATATCAAATAATATAATTTCAGAATGAGGTAAAAGTTAGAGAGGGGGGACGTTATGCATCAGCATGCCGCAGGAAGCTAATCTAGCTGCCCTGGCAGCTAGAACCTAATTAAAAACTGTTCCCTATAAAACGATGCGTAATAGATAATTGTCCCACTCAGAATTCTAGTTCATGCAAAAAAATGCCTTCCGTGAGCAATATAGGCGACAGATAAAAGAGGAAAACGAAGAAAAATAATTATTTTTTAAAGAAAATAATTTTTTTTACATTTTAGGGATAATTCGGCGCATAAGTGAAATATTTATGTATAGAGCGACGCATAAGCGAATGATACCATCATTATTTTGCTATGGAATGTGCTGGGATCATTTAAAATCGTCGTACAAGTGAAAAAGGCGCATAAATGAGGCGGCGTATAAGTGAGAGTTCACAGTATACCCAAAATTAATTCAGGGCTGAGTAAAAAACGGAAAATTAGGCCGACGTTTAGTAGAAAAAGAAATGAAAAAAAAAATAGTAGAAAACCTATTTCATAACAAAATCAAATACACTGAAAGCTTTGAAGTATTTCAAAATTGAAAGGCATGGCTTGAACTTGCCCGAAACACTGACTGTATGTCAATCATTAATCAAAAGAACTTGTCTCTTTCTGCATAAATACTGCTGTGCATAGTAAAGCACAAACTTTTTTTCTCTACAAATAATTAAAATTGGTTTTACCTGAAACTCCAACAGAAAACCAAAACGTCCTTTAAAAAAGTTGAAGCATATTTTATCCTCACCGGAGGAAACTGATCTTGCTTCTCACTCCATTTTTTCAGTTATGTTCTCTTTCGCTTAAGCGTCCGCACTTAAATTAGCGATATGTTGTCACAAAATCTTCTCGACCAAAACCATGGCAATATGTAAAGTATAAATCCAACGTTAAAAATGCCACAAAGGTATTTATTTTCTTCATGGCAATATGTTTTAAAGTGGTCACCAAATTATGACATGACCTAAGCCTGCATTGAAATTAACACTGTTTTTCTACAAAAAGTTGTAAAACACCCGTTTTGGAACATACCAGGGGAGGTACACAACTAGACCTCATTCAGAGTCTTCTTTCGACGTACCGTTTTTTATGTATACCAAATGCATAGATACATATGCGCTGCGCATACGCACTTACATACATACGTGTAGACAGAAATAACGAGACATCCGTAGTAATTAACTGGAGGATGATCAAAATTGATCTGTCCATACGTCTGCAGGTACATATGCACGTGCGAGTAGGCTGTAAAAACTACTAAAATTCAAACGGGGGTGAGAAAAGCGGAATTTTAGGCCGACATTTCAGAGGAATTCCCATTTGAGGGGTTGTTCAAATTTCAAAACTTCCTTTATTATTAAAATAAAATAAAAATAGTAGAAAACGTATATCATAACAAAATCAAATACACTAAAGCATTTGAAGTATGGTGAATCTATAAGGCATAGCTTGAAGTTGCTCGAATGACTGACTATATGTCAATCATAAGTCAACATAAAATAAGCTTCCTTCTTCTTGCACAAATATTTTGAGTAAAGCACAAACTGTTTTTTTTTCTGCGAATAATTAAAACTAGTTTTACCGGTAACTCCAAAAGAAAACCAAAAAGTCCTTTAAAAAAGTTGAAGCATATTTTATCCTCACATGATACAACAGATCTTGCTTCTCACTCCATTAATTCAGTTACGTTCTCTTTCGTTTAAGCGTCCCTAAGGCAGAGAAAGAAATGCGATTGTGTTAAAACTAACAAAAGTCCTCAGGCAAGTTTTTTTTTTCCGCATCGTTTGTTTCCTCGGAGTCAATCAACTACCATTTAGCACAAGGCAATTAAGGAAAAACGGATAACACCTTAGCGGCTCGAGATCTTGGAAATAGCTTTTATTGTTTTTCTTATCAAGTGTTAAGCCTAGAAATATAAGTTGGATATTTTAGGGTAGGGTTTTGGTTTTCTTTTATACTTTTATTTAACTTGGGAGAGAACCCTTCATCTATTTCAAGAAATGTTCTTTCATGAATTACTACTTATTGCAATTTCTTATTTATAAAGAACCAATTTATAAAATTTAATAAATCTAGTAAGTTTTCGCAAATTTAATGTAATTCTTTTAAAGTAATACATTTGTATGCTAAGCGTGTTAGGTTTTGCTTCCTTTTCTTTTCAATGTTAACAAGAAGTTCTGTCAAGAACTAAACGAGCCTACTTTCCCGTACATCGACATCGGCATTCTAGCATCTAATCAATATTCTCTTGAATATCTTAAACGGAAAATTTTGTCAAACATACCCTTATAGCACTTAAAGCTGATTTCTAAAAGCAAAATATACCCCTCTCATTAGATGAAATGGACACGTAAAAAGTAAATAACGAATAAATAAAGTTCTGTCGCACCTTTTAAAGAATGTAACTGTTATAGTTCTTCCGTAGAAAAATTTCACAATCGTTTTCAAAAGAAAAAAAAATAATAAATAAAATAAAAGTACAAAGAACATCAAAACACATTTTATCAAAGAAAGAAAAAACACCTCGTTCATTAATAAAATGTCTCGAATTTTATTTTTAATCCGTTGCCAGTTGTTAAATATAAATAAAGAATAAAATGCTCTCGTGAATGAACAATTTTTGTAATCAAAAAAATAAAAAAAAATCGTCTGCCAAAAAAAATAAATAAATAAAAATAATAATAATAAATTAAACAAAAAAAATGAATAAATAAACAAAAAATCGTCTGCCCAGTCAGTCATTTTTTTCTGAGCCTGCATTTTCGCCATGTTTGCGGAGTCGGAGTCGGAATCAGAGTCCTCACAGAAGATTTTTCAGAAAAGTACTTTACATACATTTTTTATTGAAAACGTTTTCTTACAAAGTTAGTTTGAAGGAAATCCGCCTTTAAGTTCAGAATCAACATTCAATTTAAATTTCCCAGTAGGCGCTCATGTTAAAAAATTTTCTGAACGGTTCATCATTGAACGAAAAATGGTTCGAATTGAAAAGTGAAATATGGGAATGAATCTCTCCGAGATCTTTCGAACAAAAAAAGTTTATTCAATTCGGACGGTTCACTTAAAAGTTATTAGGTGGGGAAAGGTTGCTTGAACGGTTCAATGTTGAACGAAAAATTGTTCAAATCGAAAATGTAGATGCGGGAATGAAGTATCCTTGAAAAGATCTTTCGAACAAAAAAAAGTTTGTTCAAATCGGACTGTTCATTCAAAAGTTAGTATCGCGGGACCGGTTGTTTGAACGGCTCAAAGTTGAACCAAAAATTGTTCAAATCAAAAAATCAAATATGGGAATGAGCTGTACTCGCCGAGATCTTTCCAACAAAAAAAAGTTTGTCCAAATCGGAATGTTCATTCAAAGGTTATTAGGGGGGGACAGACAGACCGACAGACCGACACACAAATTCCCCATCTCAATACCCTACTTTCAAATTTTTAATTTTTCGATATTCCTTTTACCTCTTTTTTTTTTTTGGACTTGGTGATATTTTTTGGACTTGGCGATATTTTTTGGACTTGACGATATTTTTTAGATGCATTAAGCTACTTTTAATACTTTTTTCGTCTTTCTTTTGTTTTTAACGGGAAAGTAGGCTAATAAGGGAGTACTTCAATTTTAACTTTAAAATGCTCAGATTGTAAAATGTTTCATAAGCAAACAAAATGACTTTTTCACTGAATAAAATATTGCCAATTTAAAAGTTTTAAACTTAAAACTCAATAATGTATGCTTAAATCAAAAATAAACGTTTACACTACAACCTCCAGTCAATTTAATGATAGGGTAAGTCGGGGTAACACGCCCAACCTAAGGAGAAACATTAAAATAAATGCTATCTTAATGAAAATTTGAAGATACTACCTCCTACCTTTCACACTGTAGGGCTTATAATGTCTAAAATATATCAGTACCAAAAAAAATGAAATAAATTATTTATTATTGGAAATAAAATTGTAAGATTGGGTGTATTACTTTGACAGGAAATCAATGGAGTAATTAATCAGTAATAAAGCGGAGCATACATCCTTTTTGATAAGGTTAACCATCCCACCCCCTACTTCTGAAACAGCAAGCCAATATGAAAGCAACAAACGTTGACTGCCTTTCTGGTGATGTTCTCTTATTTTTGTACAAGATTAATCAAGATAATATTCATACGATCATAGCGTATTATGAAAGTTTAAACTTGTAGATCACGGGCTGAAAATATTTGCTTTTTCCTTTTGTTCCCTTTAATAATCGTAATTATCTGTATAAAGCTCTACTATACACTATTCTCTTAACTTCTTTGCATACCATTGCCTGTGAAAAAAAGGCTAACCAATGCACTGCTTTGATTTATTTATGAAAAAAATTAGCTAGTGCGTTCAATATGGTAGGAGGTGTAACTCTATAACGTTTGAAATTTTTAATAATCCCAATGGCTAATATTCTTATTGTGTTACGTAAAGATTAGATTTCGAGCGTTTGCATTTAGAATCATATTTAAGAGCAAGAATCTGAGAAACTGTCACGCATTATGGGGTGATTCATGACCTCTCAGATTTTCTCCCAAAAATTACCAAATGTTTATTATCTTATTGAAAGACCAAATCCAGAATGTTTTGCTCTAAAGTTGAGTTGTTTAGTTTTTATGGACCCCTAAAGTTGAAAGTGCGGCATCAAAAATTAAGCAGATTTTCAAGACATGGAAGTTGCTGTGAGCCAAAACTCTTACCAGGAACTGTTTAACTCCAATTTTCTTTTTGTATATGGAATATAGAAGGTTTACACTTTACAAAATGAATGTTAAATTTGTGGTAAGTTGTTGCCGTAAGGTCAGTGAAGGCCCTCAAAACAAGGCATTTTTGACGTTTTTTTAGCGTTTTTGAGGTCTAAAAACAGCTTATACATTTCGGTTGGCACGGCAAAAGTGGTATCGTTTGAAAGACCAGTGTAAGCACTTTAAAATAATGTATAAATAACCGAGGAAAGTGTAACGTACTTTTAGTTGCGTAAGGCCGAAATATGAAAAATGTCATATTTTACCGATATTCAAACGGTCATAACTTCCTCTGCCAACAACATAGTGAAATATTTTCTTTGCCAATGTCATACTCTGTTCTTTGTCTTAACAGAACAGTTGAGTTCTTTGAGGCGAAATGTAAATTTTTTTTTTAGAAAAAATACACAGGAAAAAATAATTTTTTTGTAAAAAAAAAAAATTACATTTCGCCTCAAAGGACTCAACTGTTCTGTTAAGACAAAGAATAGAGTATGACATTGGCAAAAAAAATATTTCAATATGTTGTTGGCAGAAGAAGTTATGGCCGTTTGAATATCGCTAAAATGTGACATTTTTCATATTTCGGCCTTAGTAACTAAAAGCACGTTGAACTTTCCTCGGTTATTTATACATTATTTTAAAGTGCTTACACTGGTCTTTCAAACGATACCACTTTTGCCGTGCCAACTGAAATGTACAAGCTGTTTTTGGACCTCAAAAACGCTAAAAAACGTCCTAAATGCCTTGTTTTGAGGGCCTTCACTGACCTTACGGCAACAACTTACCTCAAACTTAACACTCATTTTGTAAAGTTTCAACCTTCTATATTCCATATACAAAAACAAAATTGGAGTTAAACAGTTCCTGGTAAGAGTTTTGGCTCACAGCAACTTCCATGTCTTGAAAATCCGCTTAATTTTTGATGCCGCACCTTCAACTTTATAGGTCCATAAAAACAAAACAACTCAACTTTAGAGCAAAACATTCTGGATTTGGTCTTTCAATAAGATAATAAACATTTGGTAATTTTTTGGAAAAAATCTGAGAGGTCATGAATCACAGGCGTGACACTCTCTCAGATTCTTGCTCTTAAACAAACAGAAAAAAAACAGCTTTTTTAAAACTATCGCTGCTTTTCTATACATAATGTTTTCAAAAGCACTCACAATATTTCCATTTTTTGTACAGTTCAAATATTTTAATATGTTATCCAAAACTAAGATATAGTTAAATGGTACGGATAATCAAAGACTTTCGAGGAAATTATTTGCAGATGGGGATAAACGTAGAAGTTATTACAAGGCAAGCGGTTATTCTTAATCATAAAAATCACTGAAATCTGTAAGTGGAAAAATTACGCGAGAGTGTAATTATCTCCGATGTCATTTGACTGCGATAGCGATAATCTGATACGAAACTGATGCTTTCCCGAAGAGTAAAAGTTTAATATGCAGGAATGTTTCCGCCACACCGAAAGTAGTTTAATTCATTTTGCCTGAAGCAATGATGCAGTAGCTAGTGAGATAGCAAGTAAATATAATAAGGTTAAGAAACGTTACCATACCACGATCACTTATTAATTGGTTACTTATTTAAACATAGGTGATTAAAAAGACAGTTGGTACCCTGAAATCAACGTCATATGAAGGTCAATGTAAAGGACGATATCTGAAGACATTTACTAAACATGGAAACTTACTTATAAACATGGGAGCTAAACATGGAAACTTACTTCCACTAAACATGTAAACTTACTTATTAAAACATTGGTGATTAAAAAGACAGTTGGTACATAACTATCGGTTCCCTGAAATCAACGTCACATAAAGGTCAATGTAAAGAAACTTACTTATAAACATGGGAACTAAACATGGGAAATTACTTACTTCCACTAAACATGGGAACTTACTTACTTCCACTAAACATGGAAACTTACTTACTTATTAAAACATAGGTGATTAAAAAGACAGTTGGTGCATAACTATTGGTTCCCTGAAATCAACGTCATATGAAGGTCAATGTAAAGGACGATACCTGAAGACATTCACTAAACATGGAAACGTGGTTAACCAAAACCAAACAATAGATTGCAAGGTTTAACAAATATTTTCTAATTGAAATAGAAAATATATTGAGTGCTTACAGAAAAAGCAATGATAGTGACAAGAAAAAGTGCTTCATGGAGCAAGCGACTGGTTACGGTGATTCATGTATAAAATGTTCGATATGGTCCATTTTTTCCCTCGTTGATAATTTAAAATGTAAAACTGCATGTTTCGTGGTAGAGTGCAGCAGATGGTATTAAGCAAAACAAAATTTTCGACGCATTGAAAGAATTATGTTTGTTTTAGGTTGCTTTTCCAGATATGGCTGGTGTTAACGGAAACTCTCACTGCCATCTTGAATTTAAGGTCATTTTTTTTCCATTTTATATTAACATAACATGTCGAATCTGACTCGTCATTAATTTTATGGGCCACTGTTGACTCTGTCGAGACTGATTCATCAAGCATTTTTATTATTTATATGATTTGAGAACCAAAATGGTTAATAAAAATCTAAGAATAAAATGTATTATTTCTCAGCTTTCACGTAACTATTCAGTAAATAGAGATTAAACAGTATTCTTTGATAACATAGAATTTTATTTAATTTCTATGTCAAGAAGTTACCGATAAATGTAAAGGCATAAATCACTTGAAAAAAGTGCTTCTATTTTTATTGTAGCTTTAAAAGGTCAGAGATTTTGAATTTCAAAGCCCATGATTTTTTTACGTGAGTTCGGAAAAAGAAAAAAAAACGCAACTTTTAGGCTTTTCTCAGAGTTCCAAAAACATAAAGCAAAGAAGGAGAATAGTTAGTTTTAAAGAAAATACAAGGGGGTTTCGGGAAAGAAACAACTCCTTTCTGTATGTAGTAGATGTAAGTTTATGGATGAAA
This sequence comes from Uloborus plumipes, assembly GCA_038373865.1. Lineage (NCBI taxonomy): Eukaryota > Metazoa > Arthropoda > Arachnida > Araneae > Uloboridae > Uloborus > Uloborus plumipes. The sequence continues at coordinate 39,519 of JAXGGA010008687.1, read as the reverse complement.
AAGTTTCCGAAACAACATTTTGGAGCATTTATCACATTACTTGACTCATTTTTTAAAAACTTATTGGGCATATAATAAAATACACTAAATGAAATTATATCCGTTTCCAGGATTTAGAGAAAGTATAACGAAATCATAAAATATAAAAAAAATCTTTGTTCCAGTTCAGTTAAGTTTAAACTTTTCCTCTTGCTGCTTCAGGTTGATTAATTACTACATAATTAAATAAGGAATCATCTGAATTGTCATTTATCATACCTTTTGTTGATATAAAATTTGATTAATAACGTTTTACCATTAAACGACTACTCAATATATTGGCAAGCGGTATGATTAATGAAATTAGCAAGACAAAATATTACTGACATGTGAAGCACATTATTCAGGGGTTTTACTAATTAGAGTATTTAAATTTCCAAGACTCTTAGGATATTATGTAGCATATTTTTTAACGATCATTACTTTTGTGTTAACATAGTGAAATTTGTCAGTGCAACTGTGCGGATTTGAAAAACTACATTCAATGCAATGAGATTTTATGGAGCAATATTCTCCAGTTTTTTAGCTCGATTTAACCTCAATGAACATTTCTGTATATCTTATACAGACTATAGTATACGGGTTATTCCAGCGAAAATGGTACAAATCATCACTGAAACTCTTTACTTAAGATTATCAATTTAAATAATTTCTACCAACTAATCATATTTTTTTATTAAATTTCCATTTATTTGTGTATAATGAAGTGTAAATGGCTAGTACATGACTCATTTATGAAAGGATTTTAACTATTTTGATCACTTTGTGTAATAGAGTGGACATGTAACAGAGTTGACAAATAATCCTTTAAAAACATATCTATAATCACAAAGAGAAGTTAGAATCACAGAACAAGCATAAAGTGAAATAAACAGCCTAAAACTGTAAGTCTGTCTGCAATTTCAAGAAAAAAATCAATTTTTTTCATAATGAAATGGACTGTAACAGAGTGGACACCCAACAGTTCAAATTAACTACCATAAGAAAAGAATTAGGCTCATCCTGATTGTTGACTACATAATTCAATGTAGCAAGCTAATCACGGCAGTTATACTGCCTACATTTAAAAAAATATATATCAGATTGCATGCAATTATTTATTTTATTTCCAAAAGATTTGTAATAGAGTGGACAGTTCGAAACAAAGAAAATCTAGGGACATGGATATATAATAGTGCTTTTGGGGGATTTTTTTTTTTTTCATTTGCGTAATAAACTGCAGAAATGGTGTCAGAAGCATCGTTTGTGCAGCGCAGTGTAGTTTATTTTGCTGTTACATTTCAGTTTAATTTTAAAATCACATTTAAAATTGTAGCAATTTAAATCTAGGACACGTCATTTTCTCCCTCTTCTGACAAAGATAATTTTTTGTGTCCTTTCTAAATGTATTATACCTAATCAATTGATACTTGATGGCACAAAATTAAATGGAGAACCGATAAAAAAAATACACTTAATGGGTGGTATTATTAAAATTGATTTTACAAAATTATAAAGTTTTTGACATGATTTGTACCATTTTCGCTTGAATGACCCATATCTTGAATAGTTCAGGTGTAATAGAGTGGGTAGGGGTACCACTTCTCACCTAAAAAGAAACATTTATAAGAAGTTTTGTGTTAATAAAAAATGGAAAATAATACCTAATATTATTCTTAATGTAATTCTAGATATTGTATTGAACCGATCAGAAGCAACAAACACGAAATTAATTATTTATCGTAAAAAACAAAATTTTCACTTTGAAGCGTATTTCCCTAACAGTCAGTCCCCCGCTCCACCATTATATATGCTCCATTTAAAATACATTACAAAACTTATTATAATTGAGAAAAGTTGTAATAGTTAGCTAACTTTGTACGAAAATCTTTATATGAGTAACATAATAAAAATTTAAATCATTTTTAAATTAAGAAGATTAGGTTTTATATGATTTTTTTCTATATTTACGGCTTTCAGAGCTACTTTGATAATTTAAAATTTGCATCTGTGATTGTCCATTGCAAACTTGTGGTGCAACTATCCGAATACCTCTTTTCACTTATTTCTAATGTGGGGAATATCACTCTGTAGGGTCCTCAGTGGGACAAATAACCCCCATTTAAATGGGTCATATAACCTTTTTGTTAAGGTTATTTGCCCTCACCACTAAGTGTTTAAAAATAAAACCAATATGACTACAATCAACTTTAACAGCTTTCCTTTCCTTTTCACTTATTTCTAATGTGGGGAATATCACTCTGTAGGGTCCTCAGTGGGGACAAATAACCCGCATTTAGGTGGGGCATATAACCTTTTTGTTAAGGTTATTTGCTCTCACCACTAAGTGTTTAAACATAAAACCAATATGACTGCAGTCAGCTTTAACAGCCTTTATTGTTCTCTTGCCATTTAACTAGAAAAATCAACCAGACAATTTAACGGTCAGTGTTTATATTATTTCCTCGGAGTACTTAGATGGCGTGCAAAAATACGGCACTTTCCTTTAGGTTTCCTTTAAAATCGTAATTATTGGTATTAATTTGTAGAACGTAATTGTACGTTATTCCAGACACTTCTTTGCAATTTTTTTTTTGTGCATAGCATATGGTAGTCAACCACTTTCCCAAGTTGCTGATCTTACTGCGCATTATTGGTTTCTATTCTCACCTCAACCGCTAAGCTTACCTTTACGTTTGCACCCAGTAAATGAATTTTGTGACGCTGTGACCATCTTTTAATCACCGGTATTTATATATTTTCTAGCCTTATTTTTACAACATTATCCAAAATAAGATGTAAGAAAGTTCATAAATGAGCAAAGCTATACAGAATAAAAAAAAATAATGCCTTAAAAGATTACAAATAATTTTGAACTCTTGCCATTGCTAACATTGAAGTATCTATGTAATTTCTTATTATAAAGGAAGCACGCATTTTTCATTAAAGAAATTGAAACTTCATGCGGATTTACAGTTGTTTGTCTATTTCGATTTTCTTTAGCTCAAGCTTCCTCTGGGAATTATATAAATAAAATTAGATCACAAGAAGCAGAGACCTGTAATTGAATTTCCTCGTTTGTTTGTTTTTCCAAGACAGTGTGCTATGAATTAGCATTACGCAATTAAAGGAAAAGTGATAGTAAAACTCTGAAAGGCTTTCAATGATGTAAAATAGGCAAATATTTTGAAGCTCAAAATGAATGGGCATTTCTTGGTTTAATTTGTTTAAATAGGTGGCTAAAACTGCTTTAAAATTCAAAATTAGTTTAGAGGACATATTTGTTTTAGCTACACATGTTTAACTTATTTTATTGGATATTCGCAATACAATCGATTACTTTTTATTTTTAATTTTAAAAGCTATTGGTGGAGATATATAGTGAGCTATTTTTTAAACTTTTATTTGTGATCAAGAAATGTACATATTTTGCATCTAGACTACTGCTACTAACCTAAACCAACCGAAGAAAACTACACGAAATTGTTCTGTTAAAACAAAATTGGAACCATGCAAACTCTCTCGTGTATTTTTAGAGAACACGCTTGTGAAAACTCTTGTTAAAACTAGCGCTATTATTGTATTATAATACAATCATATTGGCTATTATAAATGCAAATACTAAATACATATTGTATTTAGCAGTTTTACTTCATAATAGAAATAAACAGTTAGAATTGATACGTAAATCTCTTTGAAATGTTTTTAATCAATTCAAATAATAATTAACAAATATAAGTGCATACACTAAGGAAAAAGTAAGGACACTTCAAGATTTTTTTGAAAGACAAATATTCTCTTTTCTCTTTCTCTCTCTCTCTCAAAAAAGAAAAAAAAAATAAAAAGGGAAAAAAAGGGATTTTCAACTTAGATGTATTTATAATGCCTTTACAATGGACTCATAGTAACTTAAATGTAACAAAAATTAAACCTAGTTTAGGATCTTAATCTTTGTGTGATAAACTATTTTGTTACTCAAGTTTCATACGCGGTTTGATACACATGTCGTTCATCATTGTCAACTTATTTTTTTATATAAACACCTTTAGCTGGTAAACTTAAAAAACAGAAAGAGAAAAAAATAAATCTTGCTTTAATACATATTTAGGCAAATATCAATTTGATTGCCTATTCACAAAGCAGTGTTGTTTTTAATATCAAAATGATTTATGTGTGTCATGATGAGATTTAAACGAGGTTCTGAGCCTTTCAAGTCCTCGTTTTTAGTGATTTTTGAAAATATTTTAAAGACAACGCTTTATGTAAGGGTTTAATGAAATTATATGAATATTTCAGCAAGTGTAAATTCTATTTATTAAGCAATTACTAGGGTTAAGTATTGGCTTTTAGATGGGCAGTTACTAGGGTTAAGTATTAGCTTTTAGAACGGTGTGGTTATTTCTCTTTGCGTTATTTGATGCCCTAAAGCATGTTTAAATATTTTTTCAGTCATTTTATAAAAGTATAGTTGTTTAAAAAAATATTCAATTTTATTTTTTAAATTGTCCAATGAATTAATTGATTTGTACAAAAATTTTGGAGACGTTTTTAAAATAAAATGTTCCCAGAGAAGAGTAGACATATTTTTATGCGGATGTTTTTATTGAATTGCTTGTTTTAGGCATGCACTAGCACGGTGCCAGAGAGGTCAGAATCGCCTACTCCGGCAGCTGCCTAAGTGCAGTGCAGTATGAAGGATAGATTAGGTAGGTTCGATCCCCAAACTCGTCCTGGACAAAATTTATTTTCTTTCGTGAGTGATACCTTTTCTGAATTGTTATATAAGCCAAGCAGAACGTTCGAAAACCTCTAGCATTAGCGAAGCTGATTAACTTCCTGAATTGAATAGAATAGAGTCGATTTCTTAGCTTAGCATAGTTGATGTAGTTGATGTAATTTTTTAAATATAAATTGAAGTCGATTGGTTTTAAATTCGTGTGTTTTTGGTTCAGATAGTGTTTAGTACTCTGACATGATTTTTTAATGCATTCGTAGTTGCACTCATAGTAGCGCATTAAAGTTGTAAAAAATCTCTGAGTCATGGATAACGAAAAAAAAGTGCTTATTTTTAAACCTAAAGAAGGTTTAAATCTAAAGATAGGTTTTTATTAGCGAAAGACAGTATTCCCTGCATATACGGTGGGCAGCTTTAGTCCTATCAATTCGAAATACAGTTATAATTTCCAAAAAAGGAGGAGGGAGAGCTCAACTGTTCCTAGTTTTTCCTACATTGTTTGGGAGAAACTTCATCCGAAAATTTGAAACCATCTGCATAGTTCATAATATTTTACTCATGTACTATTAAAAAAAAAAGCTAAATATTACTGCAAAATGAATTGCCTTCAGTACACAAACAGATGGGAAAAATGACGGCTAAATTATACTGGAAAAGTAAATGGTGGCAGTAATAATTCGATACTGTGTCACATTCTTAATTTAAAATTTTAGCAAAATATTACTATTCGGTAAGAAGTGAGGGAATATGGGGAAAAGTGAAATAGTGAGACAAAGTGAAATAACAACATATTTTTCAGTTTGCAGCACCACCTATCTAGCAATATTTTAACCCATTTATGGCCTGTAGCCTAAAAACGGGACGCTTGTTAGTTACTGCATACAAAAACCTGTAATGGGTATATCATTTTACTAAAGCTGTTTTTCACAAGTTAAATAGTCCTTCTTCTTGAAAAAACCAGATAGAACCACTTGTTGGATATCAGAGTTTATTTATTGACAGATCTTTTCCGACAAATCAGTCAAGCGACGATCCAGCATGGGTAGCCACAGAAAGTAATTTTTTTTTTTTTTTTTTGCGAACTTATTTTTCACAAAATTAAACTATTTAAAAATGAATTGCTTAAAATTGATCACAGATGCCTTCTGTAATGTTACTTTGTAAAAGTATAGTCAAGTAAGGTCGTATTTTGCTCACATATCTGCCTAGTGTCGTATAAACAGGACGTTAAATAACTTAATAAATTTGGCAACGGCGATCTATTTTACGCCTAAAATGTATGTAAACTATTCTAAGTCAGAGTTTTAAGCAGATAAAAATTGTTAAAAAAACTTGGGCATAAATGGATTAACAAAGCTTATTTATGAACAGTAACAGTACACATTACAGTCAAAAAATAAATAGCTCTAAAGACCAAGAGAAAAAATAATGCAAGTTATAACTATTTCACTGTGTCCCACATTCCTCTACTAATAACTACAGTACGTTTTGCTGCAAGTTTTTAGCTTTATATGTTTATTAATTTTTTAACAGTAAGATGATTTTAGTTAGAGCTAAGAACATCCTGAAAACTTTAATAAAATTTCACTCCCCCAAATAAAAAAATCCAACATTTTATGCATTCAAATTAACGAATATTTATTACCTTATTAACTAATTTACCCTATCAAAGGCAATATGTATACAGAATCGTATGAATCTTTCATGTTATTTCCATAAACATTAGAACCCTTCGTGGCTTTGAAAAGAGAAGTATTTACACTCTAGTGTGAAATTTCTCAAGCGAAAGAAAGTTACACAAATATACATTAATGAATGCATCTTTTACCGGAACTCCTACACAAATCTTGTGTCTCATTGTGAAAAATGTTGCATAGGACAATAATGTCTGGAGAAGATGCCTAAATAGAACACGATGGTAGAATAGGTGCTTTCTGGTATTCATTTACGAATCCATACTCTTAGAAATTGAAATACAATGAATCGTGGTTAACATAATGCAAATGTATAAGGTGTTGCTAAAATGTAAGTCTTTATGAACTGAAGTGGTTACCCCCGTAGGACAACAACAAACTAATACAAAAGACATTTGATTTTATAAATAAACAAATGCAACATCGAAACATATACTTTTTGCGGATATTCCATTAAGAAAACAAACTAGTGTGGCCATTCAAAGTGAGTTTTTTAAGAAATATAATATTTCTGCCTCATGAGCTCAATAATAAATATAATAAATATCCTATTTCGCAAATACTAATTTCTTAAATCCTCTGATTTTATTCACCCGAAACTCAACATGTAAAAATATAAAGAATCTGAACAGCTTATCCAAGGCAAGATATTTATTTGTTGTGAGTTCCGATAGCCTTTTGCTCTGATATATATCCAACATGCTTCTTATTGTTTCTATGTGTATCTCCAGTTGAAATTAATTAGTCATTTAAGGCATGAAGTATTTAATAATTTGGAGATAGTAAATACAGTGAACTCTCACTTATACGCCGCCTCATTTATGCGCCTTTTTCACTTATACGACGATTTTGAATGGTCCCAGCACATTCCATAGAAAAATAACGATAGTATTATTCGTTTATGCGTTGCTCTGAAGATAAATATTTCATTTATGCGCCGAATTTTCCCTGAAATGTAAAAAAATTAATCTATTTTCTTTAAAAAATAAGCATTTTTCTTCACTTTTCTGTTTAATCTCTCGTCTTTATTGCTCACGGAAGGCATTTTTTCCGCATGAACTAGAGTTCGGATAGGTACAGTAATCTATTATGCATCATTTTAAAGGGAACAGTTTGCAATTAGGAATGCAGCAATTTTTGTTTTCTCTTTATCATTGTAATTGCATTACAGTAATTGCCAAACCGTAGGATAATATGTCCCTTTCCTATTGAATAATTCTTATTCATTCTCTCATTAGAACCTATGCTGTGTTTTAGTCCTTTAAATAGGCTTGTTCACTTATACGTCTCTCTCACTTATGCGCCTTTTTCTGTTGCTCCCTTGGGCCGGCGTATAAGTAAGAGTTCACTGCAGTTTTGCACTGTTCTGAGCTGAAGACATCCATAAACGAGTATCATGGCATCAAAATACAATAAATTGAATGTGAAAAGCTATTTTTTTTCTTCCTAATAAATTGATAACCGACAAAAAATAGTTATATATATATATATATATATATATATATATATATATATATATATATATATATATATATATATATATATATATATATATATATATATATATTAGCTACTCCAGATTAAAACTAATGCTAAATATTAAATTATTAATTTTTGTTAAAATACATTGTAAAGTTAAACTCGATTATAGAGAGTGTGAAAGAATCACAATACTTGTTCATTATAACTGAGTTCTTGTAAAAAACGAGTTTGGGGGAAAAAGTTGTAAAAACTCGTGCATATTTACTTCCTTTTTATTTTCACGTAATATCAAAAGAGTTAAGTACTTTCTTCGAGCTGCATTTCATTGTTTCCTTATTATACATATCATTGTTTATCTGAAAAAAAACTTATGGTATGGAAGCAGACACATCCCCAGTTTTGAGAAATGTTTAAAGTTGGTGAGTAATCACTAATTTTCTTCTGAATTATGGATGTTAAAAGAATTATTCTAAGAAAGGAGGAATTTGATAGAGTATTAAGGAATGCATAAGTATTTCTAGCTATATCCAGATTTTCCTCATAAAAAGCGAGTTATGTTCCTATAGACTTAACAGTACACTGATCAAATACTTCTGGTTTCCTAGTTAAATCTGCGTTTGCTTTAAATCAGGGGTCGTTATAAGCAAATTTGATTGTATTACGAAATGTATGCATAGGAACATTTTTTAAAAACAAGTTGAAAATCATCTGATTGTTAGTCAACAATTTTAACAATTGTACATACTACTAGTATTTTAACACACTATGATAAACTTTCTAATTTGAGCTTGTAAATAATGGGAAATGCTAATTAAAACATAATTTTTAATTAATTAATTTAATAAATTTTATTTTTATAAGCAAAATAATAATTTCTTATCTGAATGAGTATAAGTCAAAGGACTACATGGACACCTCCATTTTTGAGACAAAATTGGATCTGCAAATCAAATATCCTCTCACAAAACAAGGATAATGGGGTCGATGTTTAAAACTTTAATCCAATAGTAATAAAAAATAATAAAACAAATCGTCTAAGATTCTAAATGAGAATAATTGAAAATCTCTAATTTGATGAAGCATAAGAATAACTTTTCTTAATGTTTTAGCATTTACTATTGATACGAAACTTCTGATCTATTCTGAAAATGAAGTACTTCAGTTTCTGAAAGCGGAGAGAGTGTAAAAAGAGACACACAAATATAAGTGATTACTAATATCAAAAAAAGCACTTTCAAAAATGTGAGACATTGGGTCGTTTGTTGCTGATCTTATATGTTAAGCTGATATTTTTAAGTGTTATTTTTTAACAATAGCTTTGATACGAAAAAGCCTTTTTGATCTACAGTTGTTTGCTTCCTTACAAGTTCTTTTATTAAATGGCAAGTAAAACTTTTAAAACAGCAAAATTTAAGAAAGAGCTTATCTCTTTGCAATAGCTATTTATGTAGCTGTAATATTCGAAAAATGTTTTTCATACAAGATCCAAAATGGTAAAAGTACACTTTTATGCAAAAGTCGAAATAGTATAAAAACTTATTTCATTCAAAACTGTTTAAATAATAAGGACAAGACAACTGTTTTCTGAGTTTTTTAAAGACATTTTTTAATGTTTTTTTTTTTTTTTTGTATATTTTTCGCGTTATCTTACGTTACGCATTTTGTAGCACAAAGTATCGACCACTTGCTTACAACATTTATGTTTCTTACTTCTGCAATTTTGACTGTTGTTTATTACGAATGCTGTTCTTGAATGTGTTAAAATTTTAAGTATATACAGTGAACTCTGACTTATGCACCGGCCTAAAGGACCAACAGAAAAAGGTGCATAAGTGAAAGAGACGTATAAGTGAACGAGCCTATTTAAAGGACAAAAACGCTACAGAGGTTGTAATAAGAGAATGAATAAGAATGTTTCTACAGATAAGAGATATATTACTAGGGTTTGGCAATTACTACAACGTAACTACAATGATAAAGAGAAAACAAAAATTGTAGCATACCTAATTACAAACTGTTCCCTTTAAAATTAACCATAATAGGTAATTGTCTCTCTCCGAACTCTAGTTCATGCGGAAAAAATACCTTCCTTGAGCAATAAAGAGGAAAGATTCAAGAAGAAAGTGAAGAAAAATGCTTATTTTTAATGAAAATAAATATTTTTTTTTCACATGTTAGGCAAAATTCGGTGCATAAGTGAAATATTCATTTTTAGAGCCACGCAAAAACGAATGATAATATCATTATTTTTCTATGGAATGTGTTTGGACCATTTAAAATCGTCGTATAAGTGAAAAAGGCGCATAAATGAGGCCGTGTATAAGTAAGAGTTCGCTGTAATTTTTAAGGGGCGTGTTTGCGAACTTGAACTCACATAGAACACGTTAACTTAGCGGTAAAATAACGTGAAAGCCGAATACTCAAGCTCAATGAGCTTCAACACATTAAGCCACTTTCTATAGCAAAGAAAAGAAATAAAAGCGTTGCTCTGAGTCAAGAAAATAAAGTTAAATATCTTACAACTTACGAGGAGAAACTAACTTTCCTTCGTGAATTCTCAGACATTCCCTGACGCGTTTGAAGTAATTCCCCAACGAAGTTATTAACTTCAAAAAGTGAAATCGGTTGAAACTTCTAAACGCTTTTGGAATTTATGGTGCGTTGCAGGTAAAGTTTTGAACGCTTGTCAGGCAGTGAAACGTAGCAGAGGGTTTACGAATACTCGTATTAGAAAGTTGAGAAATTTTTCAAGTGTTCAACTATCATGAATAGAAGCACATTATTTAAAAAAAACTTCTAATAAGAAATAAACCAATGCTTCAATCAGAGTTTTTTATCTAAAATTCTTATACTTATTAATGTATATTTAAATGTTATACATAGATCCTTATTACATTAAAAACCTTTTTAGCAAGCAATCTAATATTTAACCAGAGCAAAATGAACAATAGTTAACGCACAATAAATAGATAAATTGTAATAAGAAACTAAAAACAAAATAATTTTAAAAGTAATTTTTATTTTCGAAAAAAGACCTCCTCAATCAATGAAAAAGAAGGTTCTCAATTAGTCCCAATACTCGTATTTTTTAAATTTCTTATATGTTTCCCACACAAACCATACTTGTTCATTAAATCTATGATAAGCAAAAAATAAAACTTTTATTATTTCCTTAGTTAACATTGTAAACATAAACAGATTAGGTAGACGTTTATGAATGCATTTTAATATAAGCACACAGTTTGAGCTCTCTATAATGCAACATTATCATAAAAGATTATCTTTAAAAATTCACCATTATGAAATCAATAGAAACGGCATAAAATAATACTACCTTTGGATGAATTACTTTGGGGAGCATTTTATTATCTTATAAAATTTTACGATCGGTTCCTTTGGTATGTTTCTGTAAATTGTATATCCTTATCTTTATTAAAAATAGAAAAATTGCCTCGGAAAACTATTAAAATCACGATTGCGTGAAGTGAAGTGAAGATAGTAAATGAAATAAAATGATTGTCTTGATATAAAGGAAGTGCCACTTTCAAAGCAAATCATAAATGTTTTTAATGCTGTGTTGTCTTTAAAAATGATTCAAAGAAATCATAAAGAAGATGTTTCAAAAGACTGATAATTAAATATTGAAATAATATTTGATAAACTAAACATTAGTGACTAATTATAGGAGATATTTTTCACTAGCATGGGGTAATGCTAGAATCGATGTAATGATATATAAAAATCATATGTTTTGATTTATAATTTGATTATCAAAATGACAGTTTTTAAAATAAAACTCATCATAGTATGCCAAACAGGTTAAAAATTAATTATAAATTAGCAAGATTTTTTAAAAATAAATGATAAGGAAGTGTTACACTTATAAATAAGACAGGGCTTATTCACTTGTTTTAAAGATGTTTCCATAGTAAAAATATATTAATATCTGAATTATTTACTAGTCATACGGATTTCAAACACTTCCTTAGTATTAAGCAAATGATAAACGTATTGTGTTGCTTGTAGGATCTTATATCTTTGTTGAACTTGTTTGGTTTGCATGCTCGGTTCTGTTTGTACAAACAATAACGCTATAGAAAAGTAGTTATATTTTCACGCATCAGTCGCTATAACGGAGCGGATCTAGTATTGAGAAGTCATCCAGGAGAATGTTGACTATACATAGGTACATTTTTTTATTATAAAATAAAAATTACTGAATACCTATTTATTAGAACTTTCCTTTGAATAGCAAAATTCATTAGTATGGAATTTTTTGAGAAAAGTATGGAATTTATTGCATGGTTGTTTTTCTTGAGTGAATGATGTAAACAAAATTTTGGCTTACAGCTGAAATGTATTCATTTTTACTATTTCAGATATCCACTGTTCATTTTCATTGCTTCCATTGTATGACGTTACACACAAAGCTTCTTTGTATTGAAAAATGGGTTTCTTTAAACTCTGAAACACGTGCCTGTAACACTGCAAAATTGAGCTGTTTAACGTACATTAAACTACCGATTATACTCAGTCGGATTATTTTATTTTTACTGTGATCATTTACTGAATGCAGAAAAATGCCAGTGCGTTATTGGTGGCTTTAAATACCTAAAAGCTATTTTTTTTTGCATCCAAGGTTATTAATTTTAGCTATTATTTAAAAGTATGTGTTGTGTTTTAGGCTTTTTAAACTGTTGAGTACACTAGTATCGTGCTGTACCTATTTTTTGGATCATTCGCGGTTTACCGTGACACCCTATTCTGGTGATAATCGGTAGTGTACTGTGTCATTTCTTCTTATTTTTATTCACCAGAGCATTTCTTGATTTTTTATATGTACTACTGAAAAAAAAGTCGTTATTTTTACAGTATAATACTGAAAGCAGAGGTTTCAGTTTAAAACTGAAAAATCGCAGTAATAAACTGTAAAACTAGTTATTTTACAGTTTATTACTGTAAAAATAGCCATTTTACAGTTTATTTCTCTGTAAAAATTGCAATTTTACAGTTTATTACTGTAAAATTAACAATGCTATAGTTTATTACCATTAAATTAGCTGTATTATACTGTAAAAACAATAATGTAATACTGGCAGCACAGTAATAAACTGTGAAACGAGCAATTTTACAGTTTACTACTGTAAAATTAGCAGTTTTTCGGTTTAATACTGTAAAATTATTGTAATAATAGCTGTAATAATAGCTAATCATACTGTTAAAACAACATTTTTTTTTACAGTGTGCAGCGTATTTTTATTTTTATTCCTTCGAACTGCAACATAGTAACGCGCAAAAGATGCATAAGAAAGCAGCAAAATTTCGTTTTCTTTACTAGAAAAAGAAAACTTATTGCATCATTGTTTTTCCGCACAATTTACCGTAAGATGAAGAAACACCATTAGATCTGTCAACAAGCGGATTGCCACTTATCTTGCGGCCATCAATATTTTTTATGTCAAACACTTACCTCCTTGTTTCTGTTGTCAGCAATCTTTTGTATTAATGGAAACAGAATTTAGTACATACATAAGAAAATAAATCATATCCGTGTTTGTTTCTCTTATTATTATTCTGCTAGAAAAATTTGCGGAATCAGATAAAAAATTAAACCGAAGCGTACTTCACATTTGTCGGAAAATTGGAAAATCTACTGCACTGCAAAAAATGAGCTATTGTTTTTACAGCATAATACTGGCAGCCGACGTTGTAATTTAAAACTGTAAAATGCACAGTAATAAAGTTGAAAACTAGCAATTTTAATTTCTTACTGTAAAGTTAGAAATTTTACAATTTATTGACGCACAATTTAGCTGTATTGTACAGTAAAAACAGCAGCATAATACTGTCAGCAGAGGTTCCAGTTTAAAACTGTAAAATGCACGGTAACTGTAAAATTAGCAATTTTGCATTTTGTTTCAGTAAAATTCGCAATTTTACAGTTTAGTACTGTAAAAGTAAGAATTTTACTGTTGATTACTGTAAGATTAGCCATTTTTACAGTTCATTACTGTAAAATTAACTGTATTCTACTTCAAAAACAACGTTAATTTTTTAATAGTGCGAGAGAATGCTGCAAAATGAATATAGTACGGCTTAGGTTGCATTGGCAATGTTTATCTTTTTTTGTTGAGTTCATTAAAAAATGGGCGAACTATAACGAGGGATTATGTTAAAATATTTGAGCAAAGCTACTACGAAAATTTCCAAACTCAATTCATCACCAATAAATCGCCCCAACTATCCCAAAAAAGAATTGTCAAAATCGTAGCTTAACCAATTAGATAAATATTCTATGTAGTCTTTGAAATATATACTGTATGTGTGTGTGTGTGTGGCGTTACTATGTCCTCTCCGCCCAACGACTATAAATGTAAAAAACTTATTGACCGGAAAGGGAAAACTTTTGCGGCAAACAGACACTCACAAAGCCGAAGTCTTATAATTTTTGTTTGCCAAGTTTAGAAATTTTCAAATTAAATGTAAACATGCTCGAAAGCGTTAGCTGAAACAAGTCAGTACATTCTTAGATCAGATAAAATATGATCGAGACTGCAAAAATAAGGTACGTATACTGATGTGCTAAGCACCAAAGTCGTATCTGCACTTTTTAACGAAATTGAGTTATTGCCAATTAAGTGACTCTCTGACGTATTTTATCTAAATACTATACTATATGGCAATTTGAGAACAGGAAATATTTTTGAAAAATTTGATAAAGGTTATTTTGAATCAAATACATGCTGGCGCAAAACTTTAAAGAGTAATATCTCAGTTTGGGCTGGACTGCAGATGCTACTTTTGCTCTTACCATGGCAGCACAAGCAAGTAATGTGGAAAGTAGTGACTGCAGTCGCATGACCATTTGATATTTGAACGTCCTAACTTTCAGCAGAGTAATTTTGAGCAGTAGATTTTTACAGATTTTGTTCAACTGAGGTTACTTCTGCACTGCAAGAACAACTATAATTAAGGCAAATCTGACCTGGAAGCATTTTAAAGGCTGTGTAGAACTTAATCACTGCATTACAATCCTGCCTAGTTAGGCTTGACATAAATGTAGTCTTAGATCCTTAAACAATGATAGTTCATGAGTAATTTCTTTTTATAAAGTAATAACTTCTATATGCTGCTGGAACATTCACTTTGATGCAGCAACTGAGTATTGAAATACATTAACCACAATTACCTAAGTCGTAGACTCCTCGTTTCTTCAAAACCAGTATTGTAACTAGTGCTGAAGCAAAGTCACTTGTAATTCACATGCAATTTAAATAATTTAATATCATGCAGCATGAGAAAATAATCTACTGAAGTGTTCAAAACTTCCTTGGGCTCGGGCATCAGTGTTAAATACAGTTAAAGAAAATCACGAAACTTTACGATCTCATTTTTAGCCTACTTTCCCGTTAAAAATAAAAGAAAAACGAAAACAGTATTAAAAGTAGCTCAATGCATCCAAAAAATATCGCCAAGTCCAAAAAATATCGCCAAGCCCAAAAAAAAAAAAATTCAAAAAGAAATAAAAAAGAAAAATGAATATTGAAAAATTAAATATTGGAAAGTAGGGTATTGAAATGGGGATTTTGTGCTTCGGTCTGTCTGTCGGTCTGTAGGTCCCCCCCCCCCTAATAACTTTTGAATGAACATTCCGATTTGAACAAACTTTTTTTTGTTGGAAAGATCTCGGCGAGTACAGCTCATTCCCATATTTGATTTTTCGATTTGAATAATTTTTGGTTCAACTTTGAGCCGTTCAAACAACCTTTCCCGCGATACTAACTTTTTAGTTAACAGTTCGATTTGAACAAACTTTTTTTTTGTTCGAAAGATCTGTTCAAGGATACTTCATTACCGTATCTACATTTTCGATTTGAACATTTTTTTGTTCAACATTGAACCGTTCAAACAAGCTTTCACTCTTAATAACTTTTGAGTGAACAGTCCAATTTAAACAAACTTTTTTTTGTTCGAAGCATCTCGGCAAGGATACTTTATTACCGCATTTAAATTTTAAATTTGAACATTTTTGGTTCAACATTGAACCGTTCAAGCAACCTTTCCCCACCTAATAACTTTTAAGTGAACCGTCCGAATTGAATAAACTTTTTGTTGTTCGAAAGATCTTATCAAGAATACTTCACTCCCGTTTTTAAATTGATTTTTCGATTTGAACAATTTTTAGTTTAACTTTGAGCCGTTGAAACAACCTGTCCCGCAGTACTAACTTTTTTGCGTACAATCCGATTTGAACAAACTTTTTTGTGTTCGAAAGATCTTATAAAGGATACTTCATTCCCGTATTTACATTTTCGATTTGAACAATTTTTTGTTCAACATTGAACCGTTCAAACAAGCTGTCCGATTTAAACGAACTTTTTTTTTGTTCGAAGGTTTTCAGCGAGGATACTTCATTATCGTGTTTAAATTTTCAATTTGAACATTTTTTCGTTCAACATTGAGCCGTTGAAGCAACCTTTCCCCTCCTAATAACTTTTAAGAAAACCGTTCGAATTGAATAAACTTTTGTTTGTTCTCAACATTTTATTAACGAACGAGTGTTTTTTCTTCCTTTGATTACATGAGTTTTGATGTTCTTTGTACTTTTATTTATTTATTTATTTATTTTTGAAAACAATTGAGGAATTTTTCTACGGAAGAACTATAACAGTTACATTCTCTAAAAGGTGTGACAAAACTTTATTTATTCGTTTATTTCCTTTTTATTTGTCTATTTCATCTGATGAGATTGGTATATTTTGCATTTAGAAATCAGCTTTAATTGCTAAAAAGGTATGTTTGCCCTAATTTTCAGTTTCAGACAATCAAAAGAATATTGATCAGATGCTAGAATGCCGAAGTCGATGTACGGGAAAGTAGGCTCGTTTAGTTCTTGACAGAACTTCTTATTACAAACTTGCATTTGACACTGGTTGTAGTTGTTGCAATTTACAGATTTAATTACACGATATGATGGCGAATTATTGGTAAATGCAAACTGGAAAGATCCACTAGATATTATATTTCGAATTACAGACTTTTGGTGGTGTTATTTCAAACGCTAATAGGGGAAGACCGCCTATATTGGACCTCCTAAGAACAGGAGGCCTGTGTCGCTCAACGTGAAGCAAAACAGAAATGCAAAATAGGGCATCGTAAGCTAAATTTAATCAGGAACCGCCCTAGGAGCTTATATTTTCTGAAAATATGAAAATTATTTTTTTTTTAAATTATCTTATAAAAAGTTGCAAAAGTCCAATATAGGAATATATGCGCCTAAATTGAACCATGCGCTTCCTAAATTGGACCGTACCAGGAAATCATAGAATAATTTATATTTGAACTATACAGCTTTTTTCTAGGATTTGCAATAGAATTTCTTTTGCTTCGTCTTCACTTAGGCAGTGTTGATAAACTCACCGATGGCATTTCATACACTCAATCATGTTTTGCACTTCATCTCTATGACAAATATTGCAATAACAACTGTTTTGTGCAGTTTCTTGCTTCTTTTTGTGTGACTTCTTCTGCTCTATGGCTCTTTTAAACGGCAGTTAGAATGATTGTTGAGATAGCCTTCCTTTTTGTTCCTTCTTTTTTTTAGGCAAAGGTAATATGTGAGCCGGCTTTACAAAATCAGTTAAAGTTGACATGCCTTCATGAGAACTATCCGCCGATTCTGTAGAACTTGTTCTAATTTAAGTCGTAGCTAGCTCTATTACATGGTGTAAAACTTACACCGAACATCAGGCCGTCATTTGAGGGGGGGGGGCAGTTGATGGGGTCAATTGCCCCCCTTCCCTTGAATCGGAGAAATCAATGTATTTGCATATAAGTAGGCGGGGGTTTTGTTGTTTTCTGGTGAAATTGTATTGTGTTTTTACCCTTTAACCCCCCCCCCCTGGAAAAACTTGAAATGACGGGCCAGCCGAACTTGCAACCTGTTCACTTTGAGTAGTTTTATCTGGACTACTTGCCTATAATTCTGCTGCAGCGAAGTCAATGTCATTAAATACATATCAATTAACAGGCCAAACTCATGTTCTTTAGACTCAACTCACAGCATTTGCCATGGCCTTGCTTGCGGTTTGCCCATAAGAGTTGAAAAAGTTCTCCTATACGATATTAGATAATGGATCCCATTAGATGTTCTCGCATCCATGTATCACATGCTCGATTAAAATATGTAGACCGACTGAATAAAAATCACATCTATGTGCATGATGTGCTTAAAGAGAAAGCATTATTATATCATTCTCGTTAGAAAAGTTTATTGCATCAATGTTCTTTATGTAACTGCTGTGCCTATCCATTAATAGAAGGATATTCTTTTTAAATTGCTTGGCCTAACAGTTTTGGTGAAAGTTGTATCAATTGTGTGAATTATTGTTTGGGATCCAACCTTTTTTTTTTTTGAACAAGCATATTGCTCACCAGGGAAGCTTTTTCGATAAGTCCGAACATGGAACGTAATCTTTTGAAAATAAGCATGGGGAGCTTGCAATTATGTTGCACTCATGCAGCAAATAACCAGTGTATTTCTACCACGTTCACCCCTCATTACTGCTCCAACCTGGTGTTTACCTCTATACGTCAATAAATTTTGGGGCTTTTGGACGGTGAAAAGACCGGCTTCATCTATATTGAACATTTTAGTTGCATATAAATTGTTTACTTTTAAAATCGTTTCGAAAATAACAATGAATTTCATATTTTTCTCTCGGTAATCCATCATAAATTTTATTTAAGTTAATAACTATGTTTAACAACCTGAAACTGCATCTTAATGGATGAAGAGAAAAAAAAACATACATTTTAAGAAGTTGCAGCTTCTGCTTGATAAAAATGGGCTTGATAAAAAAAATGTAAATGAATATCGTGAATAGGTGTTAAAGTATGCTTAAAATAAGCTTAACTACGCTATTAAATAAGACGAGATACCTATTTTATGTTACGATAATTAAAAAGTCTTGTTTAAAATCATATTCTTAAATTGGACCACCGGTCCAATATAGGAAAATTATTTCGGTCCAATAAAGGAAAACACTCCATTTTTTATTCTTCAGCTTATTGCTCTGTCAAAAATTATCACAATCGGGCATGTAAATACATCAATGTAATCCTTATTAAACATAGAATATAATACTGTAACAGCATTTTACCGCAATTCACAAGTTTTTGAGTTATTCTTCTAGAAACAAGTTCGCAAAATAAGATTTCGCACGTTTTCAACACAAATCAAGCCGTAACTCACACTAAACAGTTCGAAGACTATTGAAACTTCATACACATTGATTTTATTCCTAAAACTTTATATTTCTACTGTTAAAGTGTAGCACAGATCTCTGTACTAGATTTTAAGCTCGAGGTCCAATTTAAGCAGTGGTCCAATATAGGCGGTCTTCCCCTATTTAAGATATTTTTCTCTGATTTCCAAGTTACATTCCATCGTGAGTATACAAGAATGCAATATCTCAACTATAAATAGATATTAATGTTTGTGATGTTGTGTTGTTAAATAATCTCAGCATCTTTAACTTACATTTTATATTTAGCACGTTTTAAGTACATTGTATTCTCCAAGATCACTGTTTAAGATATGAAATAATATAAGATAAAGTAAAAGAGAAGTACAGAGTTTAAAAAAAAGGCAAATTATCTTTCTTTTTATTATATATTCCATTTTGCATTTTTAATCAGCAACATTTATTTAAATTGGGAAAAGAAAGTAACTCATTGTAAAACATTCTGTGTGTCGTTTTCTTATTACATTCTTAACACAAAGATCTAAATTAGGAGAATAAATCAATGTTTTTTTTATATTGCAATGTTACCACGTAATACAGAGCTGAAAACACAAAATTTAACGAGAAAAAACTACGCTGCTAAGCTACGAGAATAAACTACGCTGAAGTAAATAAAAAACTAATATAGGAGAGAAAAGGTGAAAACATGAAGAAAAAGAGATAAAGAGAAAAAAAAAATCAGAAGTATGATGTAAAACCATTTATACACCCACGAAGCACAAATATGAGGAAGATAGCAAAGAAGAAAAAAAATGAAATAATATGAAGAATATGTAATCATTTATAATCTGAATATATTTAAAGTTAATGTAAAATTAATCTCAATTCAAGACAAACATATTCCATTATATTAAAAAAATAAAAGAAAAGACAAAGCTTATAACAAAAAAGAAATGATAAATGAAAACTTCTAATATTGAGTTTCGTACATTGTAACTTACTATCTACTTTTCAAGTCCTTTTCATAATGATATGTAAGTAACCAGTTTATTTATAGTGTCACAATTCTTTAAACAAAGAAGGAAAAAAAATATGCGGTCTCATATTGTATTCAATTGAAAACATAATTCTTATAGAAATTTAAAACGTGCCTTTTTACACCCAAAAGAGAAGAATAAAAACCCTAAATACTCCTTTCACCTAAATATGTGTCAAGTAAGAACAGCAAAAAACTTTGATACAAAATTATTTTGGAACAAAAAAGTAGCTATTTTTTTTGAACTAAAGTTGCGCATTTAATAGATTTCTACATGCTAAAAAATAACTTGTTTATCAATAAATTAAAGCAAAACATTTCACTTGCTATATATATGAAATATGCTTCTTGAACTGCATATAACTTTCATTATATTTATAGTATATAACTTTGATCATGGCATGGGTAAGGAACATTCTTTAAATCGGTTTCCGTATTTCGAAATCACAACACAAGTTTCGATTGAAACGAAGCATCGAATTTTACGTGAAAATGATAAACATAAATTTTGCATGGCCTGATAAGATTGAATTAGCAGCTGCTCCGTATTTTTACATGATGTAGTATGCTCTACGGAGCTTAAGTTATGGAAGAGAAGATGCGATTTTTTTCACAATATTTAATAATGAAAGTTAAGAAGTAGTTACCTAAACGTATCATTTTTTCATTCGTTATAGCCTTCATCTTTCCAATGTTAATAACTACTCAAGTCATTGAAGTGGGTGCACTTTTTTGTATAGAGTACACCAACCAGCGAATAAACACTTAAACGGAATTTCATTTTAGTAATATCATAGCATAGTTGAAAATTATAGTAATTGCATCATGACAGTAAAGGCACTTTAGACGGTATACATGGTTATTTAACAAAAAAGTTACAGGACTTTTAATTTATTTGCATCATGTGTTTTTGAGGATTTAATTGAAAAAAGAATCCTGACCCAGTAATTGAGCAGCCCAACCAGTGGACAAACACAGAATTTTCTAGCCGTTTTCTCTTTTTGGAAATGTGTAGAATGAAGTTATTATTGCCAGTTCATCTAAAAATGTTTTAAAATCTTATGTTAAAGAAATAAATAAATAAAAATAAACGAATGGTTCATTCACTGAGGGGGAGGGGGATGTATTTATTAAATAGTTAGTCTACTAAATAGTTGCACTTTATTTCCGGAACTTTAAGCTTAAATATATGGAATCATTATGCAGCATAATATCAAGTGTCAACTTAAAATTTAAGGGGCAAGAGGATAAAGGTGATATGTGACAATTTTGGAAAACCAATGAGTGAAGGTAATACGGCAATACTTTTTTTTTTGAAATCTTTTTCTAGAAATTAAATATATTGTCACATATCACCTTTATTCACTTGCCCCTTCAATTGTGTTTGTGAGTAAACACAATTGAACACACACTAATTTAAATTTATGTAAATCGGTGAAATTCAAAAGTCACATATCACTTTTATCCACTTGCCCCTTCAATTGTTTGTATATAAAAATAGAGTGATTTGTACATGTTGATAATGTAACTGTAAATTCACACCCGCAGCAAGCATTAATCATTATTTTTGAAAAAGCTATTTCTTTTAAAATTGATATTTTATACTTCAATACATAAATAATGATTTAAAAATATAACGAACAAAAGCCAAATAGTGTAAAATCTTTTGAATGGAGTGCAAATAATTTCATAAAAATGTCCCTCATGTACAAATGAACTTATCATAAAGTAGTTAATAATAAATCATTGTTGTAACTACGATTTCAAAACCGAGTGCAATTCAAAAGTACTTTTTTTAAAAAAAAAGAAGATAATAAGTGTTATATGAACAATATATTTTTCACGTTAACTGTTCATAATAGCCTTTCTAAATTATTTTTATGTTAACATTTTTAGTTTCCTTTTATAAAGAGTTTAAAAAAACTGTCGGGTATTTAAAACATTAAACGGAGTTTTTAGCGGTGGACTATATTATATCTAAGCTTGCATTGAATGCAAGAGACATCATTTGATATTTCTTCTTTCAATTACCCTTTTCTTAGCTATCATAATGTACATGAGCTACTTTCGTCTACGAACGTTTTTTCACAAGCACTGTATTGTGCAATTATAGTTTTCATTACAAAAATCGGAAAAATAATTTTAATCTAAAGATAGTACTGTAATTTTAATCTAAAGAGCATACTATTCAGTTAAAATATGAAATTTTTAAAAAATGTAATTTCTGCCAGAAACATTATTCAGCGTCTACTTAATAAAATTACTTTATACATTTGAGGAAAAAGAGTTGACTGTCTGAACTTGAAGTCTAGACTGTATTGTCGTCTATTATTGGAGTTATTCAAACAACTTAAACTTATTTAATAAAGCGACTCAAAACTCAAACACAGTACATGTTATTGAAAAACAAATGCTCTATCTCATAAAATAGGTGGGTAAAGTTAGATTTGAATCTTTGAATTGCAACATTAAAATCAGTACTATAAATTAGCAAAAGCATTAAGAAAAAAAAATGACGGTGTTTTAACATACGTATCACTATCATACGAAAATATTATGTAGCATGAAAATACTCATGAAAGAAAAAGTTTGAATGTAATACTTTTGGTGAAAACTTAAGGCTGTTAAGAGTTATCTTGATACAGTTAGAAAAAAAAAGTTTTTTAGTAAACCTTTTTAATTTTTAAATAAAACGCGTTTAAACTTTTTGTCCTAGGTAATCTTTCATTGATTTTTTTTGTAAGCTCATATTGTATAGCAGTACCTACCATGGCTACTAATACCATCTCCTGTCTCAAAACAAATGAGAGGTTCTGCTACCAGACCGATTAACTCCAAGTTTTTAATTTTTGCACTTACATCATTTATTTTTCTTCTTCTTTTTGCATCATTTCGTATTATACTAAATAGAGGTATTGAAATATTAAGACAAAAATAGCTAAAGGATGAAAGGATGATATGGAAAAAACCCTGATAATAATGGGATTAAAAATAATCATTATTATTGCAATTTAAGCTCATTAAACAATAAAATACTCATGGGAAAGATTAAAAAGTAAACAACTAAAATTAATTGGTGATAAAAATAGTGCAAAAAGTGAAAGATGTTTCGGATCTTCTTTGCGAAATTTAGCGGTTATATCTCTGTGATGTGGAAAATTTTATGGTGCAGAATGCACCCAGTGTGAAAAAATGTCAACTATTCAGCCAATTTCGAATGAATCAAAGAACAAAAAATGCGAATATTACAAGTAAAGCTCAACTACGGGTATTTTAAATTTAATGTTTTATTGATTTATATTTATTATTTTTAAGTTTTATAGATTTATATTTATTATTTTTTATGCATATTGTTTATTTAAACTGGATAAACCTAACATAAAAAAGTGCCTTCAAATATTCAGAAAATGACTCATGCTTTATTATATACCTTGCTAAAATATTGAAAGAGAACTCAAACTAATGCAATTAAACAATTACAACTTAATTGCACAAGCTTAAATAAGCGGTTCTATGTGTTTGTTTCCTAAATTTTTGTTTTCAGTTTGCTCCATACTGTGTTCATAGTTTATACGCTTAACCAAAAGAATGATCGGATAAACGTTTATTTTTAATGAAGTAAAACCGGGATATTAGCTATTATTAGATGAGTTAAAATGAGTCCTTGAAAATAAATATAAAAATAAGCAAAATGAAAAAGGAGAGATAAAATAAATTTAGAAATTCCATCCATAATTTGTAGATTACTAGATATTGCTTATAGTGCACTAGCCCACGGCTATTAATACAAGTTATATTTAATCTCTCGAGTACGAATAGAAATTCGGAAAACAAATTAGTAAATCGAGAAAAAAAGGTTAAATTGAGCTCTAAAAATTAAACTTCTTATTATGGTTTCGAAGGAAAAAAATACCACACTGCGCTTATCTGACAAAAGAAGTACAAGCTCCAGTTTAGAATATAGCTTTTGTTTAACTTAAACAACATTGGCTCTTATAAGAAAACTGAAAGCTATGCAAGCCTAGGAATTAAAAGAAAAACACTTTACTTTCAAAATAATGCACCAAAATTGAAAACTTTTTTTCTTCATTTCCTACCAAAAGCAGCTTTATTAAGTTCCTTTTAGAAAATATCTTGCGGAATATGTGGTAGAGATCTCTAGTTCTTATACAAAGATAAATTCAATATTTATCTCAAAACATTTCAATGTAAACCTTAAAACTAACAAAAACCAACAAGCCCCATTCCACATAATGATAGTAAGGTAGAAAAATCGAGATCTTAATTTTTAACATTTTTCATTATTTCTTTCTTTGGGTTTGTTAATGTGAAATCAAGTTGTTTTTCATGTGATGATGCAAAATTAGATATTACTCTAACAAATAGCCAGCAACAATAAGTTTATATAATTCTTGAAAAAAGCAAAAAGCTTTGAATTGAATGCACTATTCGACTTTCAATTCCTTCAACGCTCCCCATGAACGCACATGTCAACGCATATTCCTTTCAGTACTTAGAATATCAAAAACTAAAAGTTAGAGCCTAATAGAAATGAGCAGATTCTATCCGAGTAAGCTTGCTGCAACTGAATTGGTTTCTGGGGAAAAATCGAATATCTCTTGCGGTTTCTCCCTTTTCAGATTTCGCTGCCAATTTCCAGAGATGAGATTTTTGTTTATTAAATTTATATTTGTGCTCGTCGTAGTACAGCATTCTGAACTTCAAAGATCATGTCAGATTTAACTCGAATAAGAGATAAAAATCAAAGCTGTCAAATAAAACGTATTTGGTCAATTTATTTTGCAAAGTTTACTTGAGTCTAAAACGTCGCTGGTTTGAATTCTTATGCTTTATCGATGCATATGATGAAATATTACTAAAGCACTTGTAGGGTAAATAACTAGTTATGAGCTTGATTAAGGGTGTTTTTAGGTTGTTGTTGAACTTTGATGCTGCAGTACTAGTTCATGTAGAACATCACATTTCGCCGTGATAGAAATTCATTTCTTGCAGCTGTAAAATATCTATTAATTTGCAACTACGATTTATAAATATGTATTTAAGAAATCAATTGAAATATTATTGCTGGACGAATTATTGCAAAACTCGCTTACTAATGAACATATTAAGGTATTTTAATTTTCAAGCTAGAAAATCCACTTACATAATCTCAGCCAATACGCAAAAAAAGTATTCAAAAATAATGCATACTCATTTTTCTTTCAATATAGTCAAATTTAAAGTAGCTTAAAATACCAATTTAAGCAATATTTAAATTAACAAATGGCTAAAAGACAAATCGTTCTTTCTGAACACGAACAATAACAAAAATAAATTAATAGATAAAATAACCAAAACTATTACGCTACCTTTTTTATACATTGCTTTCTCAAATTTATGGGCATTTTATGATCAATACTAAATTATTATTTTGAGTAAGAACGATTAAAATTATTCTGGTCGCATGCACTCATAACATAACAACAACGTTTCTATACGATGGAATCAACACATTGTTATTTAGTTTTTTATGCCTCATGATTAAAGTTAACTTAATGGCTCAAGTCACTTAAATCCTTTGTAAAAATATACGAATTAGATTAATGATGAAAATAATTGTTTGTTATAAATTAGAATGATGTTGCTATTTCCTATTTTTCGATATATAATGAATCAAATAACTATAATTAAAAAGACAGCAAACAATGCAAAAAATAATCTGTTATTTTTACAGTATAATACTAGAAGCCGAAGTTCCAATTAAAAACAGTAAAATGCACAGTAAGAAACTAAAACTAGCTTTCTTACTGAAAACTTAAAATTTTCACAGTTTATTGCCGTAAAAATTAGCTGTATGATACTGTAAAATCAACAGTATAATCCTGGCTGCAGAGGTTCCATAAAACTGTGAAATGCACAGTGATAAACTGCAAAATTAGTCATTTTACAGTTCATTACTGTAAAATTAGCCATTTTACAGTTTAGTACTGTAAAATAAAAAATCTTACAGTGTATTACTATAAAATTAGCTGTATTATACTGTAAAAACAAAATTCTTTTTTTACAGGGAAGTAGTTGATAGAATCGAGCTTCTGAATGATAACGAAGCGGATGCCGTTCATTCAAATAAAATGCCAGAAAGCTCTGGATCCCATAACTTAACAAAGCAGTTTAGTTAATATTTAAACTAGCCCGGATACACAATTGAAAGGCTTTATGACAATACATTCCATAAAAGATAAATACAAATTCAATAATGTCTTAACAAGTCAAACAGCATAGAGAAAATTAATATAAATGTTTATATGAAAAATAAATGATTTATTCCCTTTATAACAATTTGCTTTTGTTTTTACTGCACAACTAAAACATAATTTACGAATTCTCACGATGTTTTGGAATTTAGAAGATCCTTGAGGTCGTTCGTTTAAAACGTCACCAGAGAGAAATAAACGGTCTACGCAATGGTAAGACGTTAAAATCAAATTATCATTTCAAAAAGCTTTCTTCTACTTAAATCTAAAAATTTATGGCCAACTGACCCCGAGGGAAATATCTATTTATTTAACAAAAGTTAACTAAGCTAAATCTAACTATAAATAATAATTTCCTGTCATGATTCACATTGATAAAATATGGAGATAAAATTATGCTTTTCTTAATAGAAAAACAGTTGTTAACGCTCTAAAGTGGCATTTATTTGTAGTTCTGAATTGAACTTTGGACTTGTGAAACAAAATGCAATTATAAGAAAGGAATAGCTAGACAAACGAAGTTTTTTATTTATTTATTTTAAATTATTATTCCTACAGTTTTAATTGTAGAAATATTGAAAAATGAAAAATATTTGTTTTATCAAAATTAATATTGTATAAGCATAACACGCACACACAGTAACTGAAGATTATATATATATATATATATATATATATATATATATATATATATATATATATATATATATACTGTCAACCCCGCTTAGACGAATACTGTCGGGTCCAAGAAATATTATTCGATTAAGGCTGCAGTGGATAAAAAAATGATTTTTTTTTTTTCAATTTTTGATCTATGTGTCTAAAACTTTGTGTGCTTGTATTATTGTATATTTCCTACATTTAAAAGCATAAAAAGCACAAATTGGTGCAAAAACAATGAATACTTTTTTTCAAATTTCAAATTTTTTTAAACAAAATTTCCAAATTCTCCATGCGTCACAATATTTTCCCCAACTTAAAATTTCCACTTAATTTCCAATAATTAGGCATGATTGCATAAAGCAATGCATTACATGTAATATTTTATGTGATAAATTAGAAAAGATGGCTGAAAATTAAAATTTATATAATTTTTTCAACTGAAAACTTTTATTTTTCTCAACTCAGTCCATACAGAGTTCTGACAGTTTTTCTCCAAAAAATGAAACCGTACCAAAATGACTTAAATGATCACAACAAATTTCAATGGAGTTAATTTCCAAATTTCATTGAAGAATAGAAATCCTAAAGGACGAACAATTGGCCTAAGAAGTAATGGAAAACGTGACATTAAACACCAAGAATTTGTTATGAATGACATTGAATCCAAGTTTGTAAAAATGAGTTAATGCAATTGCCTAGAAAAGTACAGCAAGATGTCGAAGCAATGTGATTGGCTTAATTGCATTGTATGCAGAAATTGACTGCATACATCGTGTTCTAAATTAGTTAAATTAGTAATCATGTTAATTGTTCAGCCCGTGGAAGAGCCGAAATATTACTGAAAATTAAAACGAAGCACTCTAAAAAAATTAAAGTGTAATTTTTTGGATGTATACAACTAATATGTTCATTGTTGTATATCATTTTATTAAATTAAAATTGATTTAATGCCACTGTGCATGAATTTTGACAAACGATATCTTACCCAAAAGGTATCGGCCATTTTCCCCAATCCATGAGGAAGACGCCGAAGTGGAATTGTTTTGTAATCATCAATTTTCGGGGGTTAACATTTATTTTTCAAGGCAAAATTTATTTTTTTCCCAATTACAAAAATACATATCTTGTTGATACATTGTGTTTTTTTTTTTTTTTTTTTGAATAAAACCAATGCACTAGTTCATATAAAATGACGTTGAAAACTACGGCGTCGTCTCCAATTTACCCTAATAACATTGTTTTAGTACCATCTAAGTTTTGAGTGAGAAAAACAAAAGCTGATCCATATTCGGCTAGTTTAAAATGGTTCTTAAGTTATTCCAAATTTTGTTCTCTTTTAAAAGCGTCCACTAAAACTTAAATAACTTAAAATTATGAAAGGCAAAGATAAATAATACTTATAAAAGTATTATATTATCATCAGTTAAATATAATTTTGCTGCAAATATTTAACTATTTTTTATATCTTTCTACAGATGAAACAGCTGTGGCATGCTTATTTACTTATTCAAAAATTTTAAAAGTGAATTTAAAGATAAGAAAGACGCAAACAAGAAAAAAAAACAAAAACAAACAAACATATAATATATTTTCTCTTCAAAATCTGTGATTGTTTATTACTTTGTTTTAAACAAATGAGAAAACGTTAATACTTTCTTTAGATTTTTTTCAGCAGCGAAAATTTATTTTGAAGTTCAATTTGGCTTTAAGTGGACCGTTCAGTACTGTGCCAATTAAATGAAAACAAGCAAACATAAAATAAGCATTTTTTTTTTCTTTAAATAACGACGGAAACGAAGGAAATAGCGGGAAGCACTGGAAAACGCATTTGGTAAACTTGTGCACAAAATGCTACCAGCTGCAGTTTTATGAAGTAGTAATATCTACTCTAATAGCTTGTTTACCAATTAATTAACTGAGTGTCAACAACAAATGGCTATTACTTATGTGCAAATAACGTAAAGGTACAGAGTTAAATAAATGATAGTTGCCTCAATAACTTGAATACGGAATAAATGTTGATGCTTTTAATTAGGATTATCACTCTATTTATTTTAATTAGAAAAGAACACACAGTTCACACAAACTCTAAAGATTTGAGAAAGATGGTTTGTTTCTTCTGTTCACAACATACACTTTTCAGCCGCAAAAATTCCGAGCAGCGATTTTCGCTAAAAGAAAAATAAAAAGAAAATAATAATTAAAAAAAACCGGAATGCATTTCTCTGCAGACTTAGCACAAGTAACAGTTGAAATGTAATAAAAAATCAATGTTCCATCTTAAATAGATCTGTTTGACATAATTGAACTTGTAAATTGAGACATCATTGATATGATGCTTAAAAAATCTGTGCTGGTATACGGGAAAGTAGATTCGTTTAGTTCTTGACGTAATCCTCCAACTGATGTTAAATGTGCAGTTAGATAGCACGTCAATCATTGATGCATATCCAAGTGTTATCCCCCCTCCTGCTAAAAGTCATTTACGTATTTCTTCTTTAACCTATTCAGATTTTACATTTTTACGGCGATTACTTTCTGTTGTAGTTACTTTGTATACTAGGGTGGGCCGAAAAAACACTTTTTTTTATTTTGAATTTGTAATAGCGCGGAAAAGTTGCGAATTATGAAGACAAAAAGAAGGGAAAAAAAATTATCGAAATCGGTTGATATCTTCCGATCGCGCATAAGGCCTAAAGTTTGACAAAAATTGAAAAAACTTCATTTTCGCGATTTTTTTTAAAATTTTTGAATTGGATGTTTTCGAAATGTAATAGTGCGAAAAAATAGCTAATTGTAAAGACAAAACGAAGGAAAAAAAAATTATCGAAATCCATTGATATCTTCCAATCGCGCATAGGGCCTAAAATTTGACAAAATATGAAAAAAACTTCATTTTTGCGATTTTTTTCGAAAAAAATTTGAATGAAATGTTTTCATAATTTTTTCGCTCGGAAAAATTTATAATTATGAAGACAAAAAGAGGGATAAAAAGGAGGAAAAAAATTATCGAAATCTATTAATATCTTCCGGTCGTGCTTAGGGCCTAAACTTTAACAAAATATGAAAAAACATCATTTTTGCGATTTTTTGTTTAGTTTTTTGAATTAGATGTTTTCGTAATGCAATAGTTTGTAACGTTTACTAATATAGCCTTAAAACATTGTGCTTTGATTTGTTTTGGCCAGTTAATATCTTCCGGTTGCGCATTAACCCCAAAATTACTCAAAATAATAATTAAAAAAGTTATATTTTTACGCGTTTTGGTTTTTGACGAATAATTTTTTGTGAAACAAACGTAGTATTTTTTTGAGACAGACTGACAGTAATATGGAAAAAAAAAACTACCACAGGTTCAGTCGATGTTATCCAGTTGCGAAAAGCCTTAGAAACTCTCATGCGCAGACGTCGGGCAGCAATCCAGGCAACGTCGCTCGCCTGGCTACGGCTCTCTTCCACTCCGTCGCCGCCTTCCTAGGACCATGTCAGATGTCTGCCTATACTGTTTTTTCACTCTGCGCTTCTATGTAGTAATCGCAGTGTACTATTATTTAGTTCAATCTAGCTGTTTTCATTTTGAAATTCTTGTAGTCCTCTGTAATGATGTAGTTTCCTGTTGTGTGTGGACTCTGTGATTTAACAAAAAGTTATGTAATAACAAGACAAATACTCTAATAATAAGACAAATATTTGGCTGCCCCTCTTTTGGCACTCCAAAGAACTGCCATCAACCTAACTGCCTACCAGCGAAGACACTATTATTAATTTCTAGTGCCAAATTTAACCTTCCTTGAGTACGGCACCTAATGATGTCCTTGCCAGTGGATGGCTTGTTTGATGGCAGTTCTTTTGGAGTACCGAAAGTGGGGCAGCCAAATATTTGTCTTGTTATTAGAGTATTAGTCTTGTTATTTGGCCCGGCAATTTTTCGTTAAATCACCGAGTTCACACAGAGCAGAAAACTACATCATTACAGAAGACTACAAAAATTTCAAAATGAAAACAGCTAGATTAAACTAAATAATAGTACACTGCGATTACTACATAGAAACGCAGACTGAAAAAACAATATAGGCAGACAGCTGACGTGGTCCTAGGAAGGCGGCGATGGAGTGGAAGAGAGCCGTAGCCAGGCGAGTGACGTTGCCTGGATTGCTGCTCGACGTCTACGCATGAGAGTTTCAAAATCTTTTCGCAACTGAATAATATTGACTGAACCTGTGGTAGTTTGTTTTTCTATATTATTGTCAGTCTGTCTTAAAAAATAATACGGTTGTTTCACAAAAAAATATTCATCAAAAACCAAAAACGCGTAAAAATGTAACTTTTTTTAAATTATTATTTTGGGTAATTTTGGGGTTAATGCACGACCGGAAGATATTCACTGACCAAAACAAAATCAAAGCACAATATTTTAAGGCTATATTAGTAAACGTTACAAACTATTGCATTACGAAAACATCTAATTCAAAAAATTAAACGAAAAATCGCAAAATTGATGTTTTTTCATATTTTGTCAAAGTTTAGGCCCTAGGCACGACCGGAAGATATTAATAGATTTCCATAACTTTTTTCCTCCTTTTTATCCCTCTTTTTTTCTTCATAATTATAAATTTTTTCGCGCGAAAAAATTATGAAAACATTTCATTCAAAATTTTTTCAAAAAAAATCTCAAAAATGAAGTTTTTTTCATATTTTGTCAAATTTTAGGCCCTATGCGCGATCGGAAGATATCAATGGATTTCGATAATTTTTTTTTCCTTCGTTTTGTCTTTACAATTAGCTACTTTTCCGCACTATTACATTTCGAAAACATCCAATTCAAAAATTTGAAAAAAAAATCGCGAAAATGAAGTTTTTTCAATTTTTGTCAAACTTTAGGCCTTATGCGCGATCGGAAGATATCAACCGATTTCGATAATTTTTTTTTCCTTCTTTTTGTCTTCATAATTCGCAACTTTTCCGCGCTATTACAAATTCGAAATAAAAAAAAGTGTTTTTTCGGCCCACCCTATTGTATACTGTTTAGCCTACTTTCCGTAAAGCGAAAAAACAGGGGATAAAAGCAAGAAAGAAAGGTAAAAGCATCGTAAATAATTTCTAAAATCAATGAAAGAGATATTGTCCCTATAAATAGGGGAAAAGTCATTAATAAATATCGAAATATAATTTCTTGTAGACTTGAAGGGCTTGGGAGATGAAGGGGTTATGTGACAAAACAGAAATTGCGAGTAATCTGAGTTTAAAGTTTTATTGCTACAGTTGTTGTAGCTTTTTTGTTTTCTAGTTTTGTCGTTAGTGTCCGTATGGAATTGATTTAATGACATCTACTTTTTGATGCACCAAGTTTTATTTGCCTACCTGCATACAAGTTCCAGAGTGTTCATTTTTAAAATGTAACACAGCCCCTTCATCCTCCAAGTCCTTCAATTCTCAAGTAGACTTATAATTGTGGCAAGTCAGAGATAAAAATTACAAGTAGATCGAAATTATACAATTCAAAGTGAAAATGTTTTTACTGAAATAATTATAGTTGAAAGAATTTTTATTCTGAAATTTCAGTTCATTATTTATTTATTTATTCAGTTTTTCAATGCAAAAAGAACAAAAAAGAAGTCCAAAATGTTTAATTTTTTATGCAGAAAAAGGACTGCAAACGGCTTTATTTTTAATAAAAGTTATAAAGTTGGTAGAATTTAGTTTTTTCCCGAAGCTTAATATTTTTACATTTTATTTAAATGGCGAAAAAAGGAAATCCAAGGCACTTACTTTTACCGAAAAACTAGAGCTGCAAATAGCCTTGACATTGAGGAAATATGACTATTTTCATGCTTTAATTTTTGTGAGTTATAATTTTTTATTATTCTGCTACTTTATTTGCTTAAATATTTATTGTCAATAAAATTTTCAAGTAGTATATCGAGAGAGGTATATTGTGTAATTCTCCTCTTCAATATATCTTTCACAATATTGTACTCTTAAACATTGTACAAAGTAGCTACATTAATACATGTAATAAACAATGTAATGTGTGTGTAAAAGAAAGGTTGATGTTTAAAATTTACTGAAAAACGAAAACATAATAAGTTGAGAAACTGAATTCAATATCTATTCTACATCCTCAACGAACTTTTTTTTCCATGACCATGGAATATTTGTTTTTAGAAGTCAACGTTGAGTGTTAAAAATGAATATCGACGTAATTTGCAGTATTAGTCAAAAATATTAGATAAGATGATGCTAGAAAAGCATTGTTATTATACAGGAAAGTTTCATCGATGTTTCCAAAATATCGACATCGATGCTGCAGCACTAGTTCATATGGTAGTTTTCAAAATCAAAACACGGTACTCTTAGTAATGATCCCCTATTTAATAACCCACTTTTTTGACAACTTAATGCTTCAAAAATGACTTATCGCCTGACGAAAATATTTCTTTTAATATTTTTTTGAATCACCCTTTAGCAATTCGTAGTTTTAGGATATTTTAGGAAAACTACGCCTATAACTTTAATTTCTGTAATTTAAATTGTTTTACTATGTAAAAATAAAAAATAACGACCTTTCATTGCAAACTTTCAAATTAGGGCCCTGCTCCACATCAGCGGAAAACGCGACCGAAACCAAAGGCAGAAACCGAAAATACGGGTACGGGCCCTGCTCCACATTGACGTTAAGCAGAAAAATAAAACAGAAACGTAAAATGGAATACATAGTGTTCCTATGGAAAGTACCCGGATTTTCGGTTTCTGCCTTCGGTTTCGGTCTCGTTTTACGCTGATGTGGAGCAGGGCCGTACTTTCCATAGGAACACCATTTAATCTATTTTACGTTTCTGTTTTACGCTCGCGTTTTCCGCTGATTTGGAGCAGGGCCCTTACTGTATACACGTGTTTTGGTTGAACGCCTTTTCCAATTCGAAGAAATTGAGTTAGTTGATAAAAAGTCCCAGGTTTAATGTCTTAGTCGCACACTGTTAAACAACCTTTGCAACATGTGAAAATGAAAACAAGACAAAACATTACGAGCTGCTGAAAAATGTAGGACCGAAAAAAAATACAGCACTATGGGCCCTGCTCCACATCAGCGTAAAACGCGACCGAAACTGAAAGCAGAAACCGAAAATCTGGGTACTTTCCATAGGAACGCTATGTAATCCATTTTACGTTTCTGCTTTACGTCAATGTGGAGCAGGACCCTATATATATTTCTCCATTTGCTATAATAAAACTTATATTCTCGAATTTCTGTCTACAATTGCAAATGGAGCAAAAGCATTTATTTTGCGATAAAAAATTGTGGACTAAATATCGAGAATAAAAAAATAAAAAATATAATAATAGAAAATAAAAAAAAATCCCCCAGAGTGAAACAATTATTAGGCGTTGACCTCTAGCACCCAAAGGCGCAACTTCAAACATATCTCTAGTTGGTGCGTTTTCATTAGCAGGAAAACGACAACTTATATGTAGTATAATTATGCAGCATGCAAAATATCCCTCGAATATTCTTTTGGAAAAAAAAATACTGTGGAAAATTTAATTTCTCGCGCATAGTAGTTATGATGAACTGGGTATGAAAGTCCTATTGTAAAAGCTTCGACAAAATGAATATAACTGTGTCTTACAAAATCCTTAAAGACAAACACTTGTGTAAAAAAATGGCTATATTTTTAACATCGAAACGATTGCTATTTAGTTACATCGCGAGTTTTACTACGAGGTATACCAAAAAAAGAAAAAATCCACTAAGTTTAAAATTGAGTATTTCCAAAATAGTTTTTGAAAAATATGTACAGTGAATTTACAACGTCAAACAGGTTAGCAGAAAGAGTTATGTCAATGAGTAAAAAACCGAAAAGCGACGTTTAAAAACATAAATAGATGAAGTTAAAATTGGCAAACATGTTTCAAAAGCATAAATCTTCCTTCTTCAGTGCCAAGCAAGAAATGGAAGGAAACAAAGTGCCGGGAGAGTTTAAAGAGAGTTTAAATAGTAAAGGAGCAAAAACTAAGCCAATCAGGTGTCAGCGTGTGCCGAGCCCTAATTTGGCGTTGCGTTGTCAGAAAATTTAAAAGCATGAAGTAAAATTTAAAAGCATGAAGTAAAATTTAAAAGCATGAAGTTTAAATTTTCTGACAACGCAACGCCAAATCAGGGTTGGCACACGCTGTCACCTGATTGGCCTAGTTTTTGCTCCTTTGCTATTTAAACTCTCCCGCCACTTTGTTTCTTTCCATTTCTTGCTTGGCACTGAAGAAGGAAGCTTTATGCTTTTGAAACATGTTTGCCAATTTTAACTTCATCTATTTGTGTTTTTAAACGTCGCTTTTCGGTTTTTTACTCATTTGAACACAAAGTGAACTGCTTTCAATAGTTATGTCAATATTAATCATGGTCACACTTGGATACATTTATTAAATTTTCATTTTGTAAAACCCTTTTTTTTAACAGTAGATCAGTGACTCATATTCGAAATCGTTTTAACATCAAAATAAAAACCAGTAATTAATTAATTAGGATTTTATGGGCCAATTAGAAAATTTTTAGAAACCCGATATTTTAAAATCTAATCTGTCTAGACACACAAGTTTTGTCACAAAACATTAATAATATTATTCTTTATGTGATCCACCTCAAAAAAGATTCTACACTAAAAAATGTTTTAGTGGTTTTTTTTTTTATTTTTTTTAACTACAGAAGGAAAAAAAAGTGAAGAAAAATTTGTTTTTCAACTAACTGCACTGATTGATATATAAATATCCACTTAACTATACATAATCTGACGTTATTAAAATAATTATGACAGATAAACTCTCGGTTTTGCAACCGTGTTTGTAAGAAAGCAATATACGGCAAAAAAGCTGATTCTTTAGAATTTTATCATAAAGATTTTGAGACATGTTGTAAACAATGACAGCGCCTCAAGAAAAGCCCCTGTAACTTGAAAAGTTTTTAAAATACTGGCAACATAATTTTTGTTGCTTAAAAGCTAACAGAGTGGAGACTATTTTGAGACAATAATAATAAAAAAATAATTGATACTTTGGTCAATTTTCGTGATTTTAAGTGTGGAAGCAGCGTTATTCAGAAACAACAAAGACAACAAAAATAATTTAAAAAAAAAAACACATTCCCAAATAGGGTAATATAATTTGTTAAATAATACGAAAACCAGTGAAACAATGTGCTTGAATCACTTTAAAATGCAATTAAGTTGCAAATTCGTGTTTGATGCAAAAATACAAGCATTATATATCCTAAAGGAAAAGCTATTATTTATTATAAAAGAAGAATTAAATTAAACGAACTCGTAGTACGTATTTTTTCAGTCATATTTATTGCTTTAAATATGCCTTTATAAATAATAGCCATATTAACATCCTTGAGAGAACTAATCAATTTCTGGAAGTAACAATTTTCCTCCGGCCCGAAATCGGAAAATATGGCAATATGTCTTCTGCCATTTAAAGCTGACGCTTGTTCAGCTTTTCGCAAAATTTATGGAAGATTAATGGTGGGCACGCAGATGCTTAAATCAAATTAGAAATGATTACGAAAGCATTATGGTCCATTGTCCGTTCACTGAAACCGTGATGGGACATGTTCTACTTTAATGACGCGAAATTCAAACGATG
Source organism: Uloborus plumipes (assembly GCA_038373865.1). Lineage (NCBI taxonomy): Eukaryota > Metazoa > Arthropoda > Arachnida > Araneae > Uloboridae > Uloborus > Uloborus plumipes. Next base: position 2,752 of record JAXGGA010008687.1, on the reverse strand, counting down.
AGTAAATATACTAGTCATTAATTAGGCTTGAATAATCGTAATTAGTGTGGTTTTCTGTTGTTATCACAAAACGTGTGAAAGTTGAAGAGAATTTATCAGCAAGGCAACTGTTGTCACAAAACATTGTATCTGCTTTTTCAATGAGACTGTTTACTATATAAACAATAGAACAACTTTACCTTTCTTGAATAGAGAGCTCTATTGCGGAGATTGAATTGCGGAGACTATTGAAGGAGAGCCCGTGGCATTGAAGCTGTATGCAGCCTCCATGGACAATTTATAGAGAAGCTAGCTTTTGTATGCGTTATTATTTAACTGTAAGTATTATGACGGTTCAAAAATCAGTTTTAAAATTTTAAGGTGTAAACTAGGACATACGTTCATGTGAATCTAAACTGAAAAACATGAACTGTTATTTTTGCAGTATAATACTGGCAACCGAGGTTAAAATTGAAAACTGTAAAATGCACAGTAATAAACTGTAAAACTAGCAATTTTACAGTTTCTTACTGTACTTACTGTACTAAAAACAACAATATAATACTGGCAGTAAAGGTTCCAGTTTAGTAGAATAAAAGTAGAAATTTTACAGTTTAATACTGCAAAACTAACAATTTTTACAGTTTATTACAATAAAGTTAGCTGTATTATACTGTAAAAACAATTCATTTTTACAATGTAGCATCAGTTGTCGGCTTCAGATACTAATAAGTAAAACAATCGCATCGAGAATTAGCGAGCGGTGCCGGTCACCTTTTCTAGTGATCAGATAAGTCTGACCGGATCGTTAGAATCCGGGCTCGAACCCTGGCTCGGGAATGGTACAGTACTGTAGTTTCTCTTTCCGGTCCTTGTCATTTCTTTGTGTGAAGTAGTTGTAGCGTGAATGTTTGCCTAACTTAGGCAGGAATTCAAGTGAAACAGGCTATCGCAAATTACAATCGCTACTGGAAATGAATTACATTAGAACGTTTCTTGATAAAAACATCGTGACGTCAGCGTGACGTTTGCCTATGAGAAACAAGCTAGATAAAACGTCACAGACTACTTGGCGAATAAGAGGAGATCACTTACTGCTTATGAGCTCTTATTGGCTCCACCCGTAGTGACGTCAGTGTCAAGTTAAGTTGATGATAATGTCATTCACTTCCAGTAGCGATTGCAATTCGAAGCGATTGCAATGGTGTTTCACTTGAATCCCTGCCTTATAAACAGGTCTGCCTTATATGCACTGTGAAAGTAAACTTCAAGCCACATACACACAAATCTTTTGGAAAAATATGCAGCATTCAGTTGTAGGTTAATTATTTAGTTACAAGAAATCTAAAATAAATATATCTTAATAAAACTTTTATTTTATCTTGCGGTGCCATTGCTTACTTAAGCTAGAACGGTGCACCAAGATTTTCGCCGGCCTTACTAATTTACATATTTTGTTTGTTCTGTTTTTTTAGAGCTGATTTTTTTTTTTTTTTTTAGATGACGACTTTGAAAAATGGAGTCAGTATTAATGGCGACTACCATTCAAAAACCAGAAATATTTTAAATAAATTTTTATGTTCAAAAGTACGTGATCAGGTAAAATATTATTTTCAAATGAAATCAATTCTTTCCCGAAGTATTTATATTTTGAAATGATGAATCTTATATTTTATTACAATTAAATCTCGCATGATGACGTGCACAAATATGAATAAAAATACTATTTTCTCTACATTTTACTTCATTGAATATATACAGTATTTAGTCCAAACATTGCACAAATTTTAATGAAAGTACTATTTCCTCTATATTTCAAGCTCTAAAAAATGGCACTGTGTATTCCAATATAAAAATAGGGTCTTAATCTGATTTTCTCTCGTGCAGAATGTTTTTCTTGCACTTACTAAGAGAAACATCACTGGAATTTATTCCATACAAAAGGCAGTTGGGTTACTCATCTGAACAGCTTTTTCGAAGTTTTAAAATGCAAAAAAATAGAAAACAAAGTCGTATTTGCTTTCTTTTTCTAGTAAGCGGAAAAAAAATACCCTTTCATAGTTCAATTTCCTATGAACCCAAAATAATAGAAAGTAGGAAAAAATACATGCATTTCAATACATATGACAGAAACCAAAAACATTTCCTTAATCGCCTGTTAATGCATGGGTCATACATAACTTGAAACAGTTTTACCATATCTGGTATGTGAAACTAATGAATGGCATTGTACTACAGTATTTTTTTAAACCGTCTATCTCTCTAAAAAAAACCGTTCGCATGTATATCTACAACGGAACGAAGTATTTGAATTTCTAGTTGTTATGGCTATATTACGAGGGCTATCCAGAAAGTAGATTACGTTTTGGAATAAAAAATAAACAAAGTATAGGAAACAAATTTTATTATATACAGATGAAAGCCACACTCAAATACTACTTTTCTACATAGTCACCATACAAATTAAGGCATTTATCGTAGCGATGTACGAGCTTGGAAATTCCTTCGTCGAAAAATTCGGCCGCCTGCGCCTTCAACCACTTCGTTACCTCTTCTTGCAGCGTGCAACAAACTTCGCGAAATTTTTGGAAAACTCAAAGAAAGTTCCGTTATTGTGAATTTTCGATTTTCACGGACTTTAGCATCGACTTTTTCGACAAGTTCGGCAGTCACTATGCTGGGTCTCCCACTTCGATCCTCGTCGTGAACATTGGTTCGGCCATTTTTAAATCTTATGACCCACTGACGCACTCCACCTTCAGTGATAATGTTG
>JAXGGA010008686.1:0-55452 GCA_038373865.1 Uloborus plumipes | reverse complement strand
CTGAATTTAGGATTACCAAAAACTTGAAAATTCTAAAAATGATTCTGCAAGAATGAAAAGTTTAATAAACACTAAGCACCCCCTTTCTCGAGACTAATTTTCGTTTTTTAGGAAGCAAGCCCACCCTGTAAATCACTTTTCTTGGCTGCAGCAGTCTCCCGGCAAGGAAAGCAACTCTCCAGTGGGCAGGTGTCGGCGATCTTTTAAGACGCGTGTCGTACACGTTCCCCCCAATTTAGTCACAATTATTTTGAAAAATATAAAACGTTGGAACAAAACGTTTTTTTAAGTGAATGTAGTTTGAATTGTGGTTAGCTATTTAAAATGCTTATAAAACCATTAATCTATTGAAAACTGACGGCACAATTACTGCTAGAAATTTAATTTAATTAATTTAATTTAATTTCATTTCAGTTTATTTCATTTCATTTCAATTAACTAATTAATTAATTTATTCCATTTTATTCTATTTTATTCTATTTACTTATTCATTGAAATAGAGTAATGATTTTTTTTAAGTATGCGGAATTTACTGTAATCCAAAAGTTGATAATTCTTCAAATGATTGGGCACGAACGTAAAGATTATGAAACGCTGAGCACCATCTTTCTCCTCACTAATTTTCCTCAAAAGAAAGCCCACCCTGTAAATCGCTCTTCTTGGCAGCAGCGGTCTCCGGGCAGGGAAAGCAACTGTCCAGCGGGCAGGTGCCGGCGTCTTCCAAGACGCGTGTCGTTCACCTTTAAACCAATTTAGTCACAACTATTTTTTTAAATAATGAAAGTAGAAGAAAAAAAACTTTCTTGAATGTAGGTGTTCCGTTCAGCTATTCAAAATTCTTACTAAGCAATTCATATTTAGAAAACTGACAGCTATTTATGCTTGTACTAATTTAGTTTGATTTATGTATTTTTTGAAATATGAATGATAATCCTTTTTTAAGTATCGTCCAGTATAAATATTAATTAAAATATTTGCTCACGGAATTTAGGGTTACCTTCAACTTGAGAATTCTTCGAATGATTCCCAAGATCGAAAAGATGAAAGAAACGCTGAGCCATGTACTTCCTTAATCTAAATTTTTTTGAAAGAAACAAACTCACACTGTAAATCGCTCTTCTTGGCGGCGGCCGTCTCCCGGCAAGGAAAGCAACTCTCCAGTGGGCAGGTGTCGGCGTCTTCCAAGACGCGTGTCGTGCCACTTTCTCTCCAATTTAGTCACTATTATTTTAAAAAAATGTAAAACGTTGGAGCAAAACTTCTTTTTAAGCGTATGTGTTGAATTGCGGTTAGTTATTTAAAATGCTTATTTAACAACTAATATATTGAAAAATGACGGCAATTAATGCTTGTAATTTAATTTAATTTAATTTAATTTAAGTTTATTTCATTTCATTTCAATTAATTAATTAGTTTATTTATTTGAATTTGATTTAATTTTATTTTATTTCAATTTCATTTCAATTAATTATTTTATTCATTCATTTTCATTTTTATTTTATTTCATTTATTTATTCATTGAAGTAGAGAAATGATTTTTTTTTTCAGTATACGGAATTTACTGACAACCCAAAAGAGTATAAATCTTCAAATGATTGGGCAAGAACAAAAGATTTATGAAACGCTGAGCACCCTCTTTCTCCAGACTACTTTTTCTTAGAAGCAAGCCGACCCTGTAAATCGCTCTTCTTGTTGCAACGGTCTCCGGGCAGGGAAAACAACTCTCCAGTGGGCAGGTGCCGGCATCTTCTAAGACGCGTGTCGTTCACCTTCCCCACAATTTAGTTACAACTGTCTTAAAAAATATAAAAAGTATAGAAAACTGTTTTTTAAGTGTATGCGTTGAATTGCGGTTCGTTATTTCAAATGCTTACTAAACAATTAATACATTGAAAAACGAAGGCACAATTCTGTACCTCAGAACCAGAACGACGTAAGTCCAAAAATGGCCATTTTCACTTTTTTGCTTCATTGTATGTAGAATCTTATTCCACATCGACTCATTAAAACAGTATTCTATAAAACAAATTCCTTCACAATTATTTAGTAGCGTGAAAAGAGCGCGAGTCCCATCCTTTGCATGTATTCGACAATCGTTTTTCCCCTCTACTGAAAAATGACGAAAATGGACTTACGTTAGTCTGGTTCTGAGGTACAGAATTAATGCTTGTAATTTAATTTAATTTATTTCATTTCATTTCATTAAGTAATAAAGTAAGGATTTTTTTTTTTCAGTATACGGAATTTAGGGCAACTCAAAAATTGATAATTCTTCAAATGATTGGACAAGAACGAAAGGATTACGAAGCTCTGAGCTATCTCCTTAATCTAACTTTCTTTCTTCCAAGAAAGCCCACCCTGTAAATCGCTCTTCTCGGCTACAGAGGTCTCCGGGCAGGGAAAACAACTCTCCAGGTGCCGGCGTCTTCCAAGACAGCGTGTCGTTCACCTTCCCTTATGCGTTGCAGGGCCTTAATGGCCGCGCGGGTAGGCAAATGAGATAGATTAATGACTCGATTATGCATGCACATCGCCGATCAATGTGCTCAATCATTCGAACGAAACCACTGCACCCAATTCGAACGAATATCGGAAGAGAAACTCTGTGGGCTCCACGACGGGGAAATGGCACAACGATTCTTGACCTTTCCGGGGAGAAGTGTGTTACATCAGTAACCACAATACCCAAATTCGATCGAAGGCAAAAAAAAAAAAAAAACCTAAAAACTCAGTTACTTCTATTATTAATATGCTTTTTTAGTTTCACTTGTGGATTTATCTGTATGTAACTCTGAATAAAAGATAAAATTCACGTTCTTTACAAAGATAAAAGTAATATATTTAATACTATTACTAATACTACAGGCTAAATTATATTATTACAACTATATTAGTGTTCAACTGTTTCAGTTGTTTGTATATCCAACTCTGATTAAAAGATAAAATTCATGTTCTTTGCAAATAGAAAAGTAATATACTTAGTACTATTATTAATACTAAAGACTAAAATATATAATATAACTCTGATTAAAAGATAAAATTCACGTTCTTTGCAAATAGAAAAGTAATATACTTAGTACTATTATTAATACTAAAGACTAAAATATATAATATAACTCTGATTAAAAGATAAAATTCACGTTCTTTGCAAATAGAAAAGTAGTATACTTAGTACTATTATTAATACTAAAGACTAAAATATATAATATAAACTATATTAATATATTACATGTTGATGCATTATAAGTGCATCTAAAAGCGTATTTTTTAGTTTTTTTAAACTAATTTAAAGATTATTTTTATTTATCATTTTTATATGAGCTGTAAATTTTTATATGAGTTATAGTTTGCATATGACCTATAACTTTCGAACGAGTAATCTTTTCTATATGACTTATTATTCTTATATGAGCTATTGTTATTGTATAAGCTATATATCTATTGAATTACAGATGGTTATTCATACACGAAGAATAAGTTTTATGTCGCTTATTTTTATTTCAGTAATAAATTGTAACCCATTAATGTCTAGCGTCCCTTTTTAGGGACGGTCCAAAAAGTGTCTGAATTTACCAAAAATGAATATTTCAACCAAATAATAGTGTTCAATTATTACTTTGGTATTGTTTAAATTCATCATCAACATATTGCAGCAATTGTAAAGTGTGTTATGTAGCCGTGTAACCAGTATACAAAATAACTTTGGAAAAAAAGTCAGGCATTACTGGGTTAAATGGGATATAATTTATTTATTTTGTTTATTTATTTACTTATTTATTTTATTATTGAACTGCTTTTTTTCCAGTTTTATTTTTGAATGAGCCTTAATTTTTACACAAGTTTTTGTTCTTGATTGATTTTTCCTTTATATACAAGCAATAATTTTTACAGTCTTTCATACATTAATATTATTACGAGTGTAGAAGCAAGTGATTCATTGCGTTAAAGTGTTTCAATTGTTTTTATACTATTTATATTTGATGTAGGTGTGAATTCATGTATGCAACGATATGTTAAATATGTTAATAAATACAGCTATTACATCCATTAGACAAATGAACATGAATAAATTTTCACACATGACTAACATTTTCACCAATGCGTGATAATAAAATTCAGAAAGGATAATAAATGAAGTATTTTTTTTACTTTTAAATATTAAACATATGTGTACACACAAAATAATTATATAGACATACATATACTGTAAGAAACATTTTCAATACTCAAGAGATGTACACGTTTTATTATAAATAACGAAGTTTGAGTGAATAGAAATTTGTATAGTATTCGGTTTCGTTAAAAAGCGCTGATTACTCTCATGGTGAAGATATTCAAACAATATGACGTTTTCTTAATAAAAAAATCCTTCTTTATATATTACAACCACTATAAATATTACTGTCTACAACTATAATTATTTTTCTAAAAAATTTATGTTGTTTATATACAAGAAAAACTTTCAACACTTTCTTCTCTTTCGAAAAAGGAAGAGTTATAAGAAATTGTTACATCAAAAATAAACATAATACCTTTTTAAATAAAGATTCAATTGTTATAAGAAATTGTTACATCAAAAATAAACATAATACCTTTTTAAATAAAGATTCAATTTAATTCAATTCAATTTTTTATTTTAATCAAGGCAATACAAACCATAAACAAAAAATAGACGTAGCATAAGACGAACACAACAATATATAGAGCACAAATACAGAAAAAAAAAACATCAAGTATTTACATTAGGGATGTACCGATTAATCGGCAGTACCGATTAATCGACCATAATCGGACACTTTGCCGATTATTAATAATCGGCAAAATCGGGCCGATTAATCGGCTGAAAAATATTTTTCAGATATTATTCTTAAAAGTATACTTTCACTAGGAAACTATGATGAATAATTTTATTAACAATGATAATAATCCCCACAGTTGATAAAAAGTTTTTTTTAATGAATTCTCCGACTTTGAATAAATATACATAGACAATGATGCAGCATTTTTCATGTGGCGATAGTTTTCTCCTTAGCACAATGCTTTCAGATAACCTCTAACTTTCAAAGAATAAAAGTATTGAATTAAATTGCTACTGATTACTAAAATATATGAATTAAAAGTACTCCTAAATTAAAATATAAATAAAGTATAAGTAAGTTTTAATATAAATAAAGTATCCCCACACAATCCCCCACCCCTCCTTTTTTTATAAATTTTTATTTCCAATTAACATAACTAACAATGGAAGTTAAAAATAAAAGTTAAAGTTTTCGACTGCTTTTTTCTTACAAATAACTAACAATGTGTTAATAATATTATTGACTGACACTAATATGAAAATTGGTTCTAAGAAATTTGATGAAATATTGAAATTATTTTGTGAAAACTAGGAAAATGGAAAAAAATCTTCTTCCAGAAATAAATTACTTACTATTTCTAAACTTGGAATTGTATAAGAGATAAAAAACAGTGATGGTAAAATTGGTAGTAGAAAAACAATTATCCTTATCATTTATCGGCTCAGCCGATTAATCGGCCAATAATAAACAGCCGATTAATCGGTAATCGGCCAATTTGCTTATCGGTGCATCCCTAATTTACATCATAACCAAAAGCCCTGAGTAACCAAAAGCCCTTAAGTAAATGGGAGTAAGGCTGTAAAAAAAACAGCCTGACGAACTCCCATCACTCAAAAAGGGACAACATTTAGGGCAAATTAACGACTAGGGAAATACAAAGTACTCATCTGAATCTGAAAGATATGCATCTTGCTAGATTGCATTATTAGCATACTGTGCATGTATTTTAAGTTAAATTTAATTATTTTGAACTTAACAATTCAGAACAATAAATGGCAACATCCTTCACTTTCTACATGATGACTTCCAAAAATGTATCACAAAATGTAACACAAAATTGTATTGCCTTTTACGACGACCCTAATCACAACATATCAGAACGATTTTCTCTTCAGTCAACATTTTCCGAACAACCACTTATATAATTGAAGTTAAAAATCAACGTAAATAAAGCACAAATAAGGTAGAAAGTACAGCAAACAGCTATTTCAAGGCTACAATGGAGCCCCTTCCTCAGTGCAAGAAGCTCAGCGCTTTCATGTTGTTTGCTGAGCTTCTTGCACTGAGGAAGGGGCTCCATTGTAGCCTTGAAATAGCTATTTGCTGTACTTTCTACCTTATTTGTGCTTTATTTACGTTGATTTTTAACTTCAATTATAGTTCAGCACAAAGCTTTTTTTTTTTTTGATCATTTTTCATTTAACCACTTATATAGCAAGGATTTTCTTGTGCTTTCAAACATACACAAAGCAAAAAATAAATTGTCGTTTTTACAGTATAATACTGAAAGCACATGTTGCAGTTTAAAACTGCAAAATCGCAGTAATAAACTGTAAAACTAGCAATTTTACAGTTTTTTACTGCAAACTAGCAATTTTACAGCTTACTACTGTAAAATTAGCAATTTTACAGTTTATTACTGTAAAAACAACAGTGTAAGACTGGCAGCAGAATTTCCAGTTTAAAACCGTAAAATGCACAGTAATAAACTGCAAAACTAGCAGTTTTAGTTTATTACTGCAAACTAGCAATTTTACGGTTTATTAGTGTAAAATTAGTAATTTACAGTTTATTACTGTAAAATTAGCAATTTTTACAGTTTGTTATAATAAAATTAGCTGTAGTATATTGTAAAAACAACATTCATTTTTAAGGTGGAGAACGTTCTCCAAATTATTTTTGTTCTGTATATAAGTTTTTTAAACGATTAACGATCACGTCGTAAGGAAAGCAAATGTAATCATAAAGTCTTTCTCCCTGATATCAGCTTCGAGTCGTACATAAATGACTGGTTGCCACAAAAAGAAAGCTAAATTCCCTCTTTCCCATCAAATACTCTTCTCCTCAGACGTATCCCAGTCCACAAAAGAAAGCTGCACTCATTATGTCGCCAGCAGAATTTTTGCTTTTTCCCGATTTTATTTACCGTTCTCTCTCTCGCCTAAAATAAATACATATAAATTTACTTAAAACTCAATTTGCGTTCGTCGGTGCAGGAAATAATGTCAAAAAAAGTAAAGAAGACTCGATGGTAATAAAACTCGTCCCAAATGAACAACCGAAGGAAACGCATGCAGTAAGAAGGCATTAACGTTTTCGGATAATCGAAACTTGAGGGCACCCCTTCCCACCCCGCTTTGGAACGGAAATGCAATTTTCTGCCACACAAGTTCCGAGACTGATGGGGGTAATCATTTTCTTGAGACAACATTGACGAGCGATTAAGCGGCGTTTCATTTCCTTGTGCGACCCCTCGTCCCAAAAAACGTTCTTATATTTGTTTATTACGAGCGGTTTTTTTTTTTATTTTCTCTCTTTTTTTCCGCAGAAATTTGAAAATCAGCGCGACAACGAAGTTGTGGAGTATTGAATATTTACTTCGAAGCAAAAAATTATTTTTTGTAAAAGTATTTATATCTAAATATTTTTAACGCCTCTAGAAAATTATACCAGGCATTGAAAATCGGAATTATATATATACGCCTCAAAAAATAAGCAAAATGTATTTTCAAGCATTTCATTTTTTTTTGTTCTTTGATAAAAATGTACGCTCATAGAATTAGAGGTAAAAGAAAAATCTTTTGCAACAGTTTAAGTTTTTACGACATTATGAACATATGAGGTTTTTTTTTAAAAAAATTTTAAACGTGAAACACTCTAAATATTAAAATCAAAAATATTACTCATCTCTTCTTCTTTGTCATCTTCCATTCTATCCTTAGAAACATATTTTGTATAGAATTGCTGATTATTCAGATCCTTAATGTTTTCATACGTTTCATGACTTCAAATTTTCCGATATAAAAATCCCAAGGAGTACTTCCTGGCCTGAAAAAACTTGAACTACATCTCTATTTATAACTACTTTGTGATTATAAGGTTGTATTCAGGAACAATAGGAAACGCGAGAATAATTGATAAAATTTAATCACTAAACGTACAAAGCATTTTTTGCTTACATTTTCAAGCTTTGGTCACTGTTATTCTGACGCATCTATCATTTTCACTGCATGCATACGGTTTTTTTTTTTTTAACAAAATGATTTTGCTACTGCAGTGGGAGTCTGAATTCATTTAAATAACTACTATATTGTGAACACAACGAGTTTTTCTAATCTCAGAGATACATTTTTTTCATTAAAAATGTATAAATCTTCAGCGCAGACAGAGTCACCTTTTGTAGAGAATTTTTTTCATAAAAACAGTATTTACATATGTATTAACTACTGTATTAAAATTGGCAATAATGTTAAAGCCAAGGCTTCAGGTGTGTTCTTACCAGTCCCTTCGTAAAATTTTGAAATGATAGACTTGCTTTTTAATAAAATTTTACTAAAATGTTCATTTAATAATTACGTTTTTTTGAACTACACAGAGGAAATAACCGTTCCACTTTAAACTCAGCTTGAAAACACTTGCACTAAAGAATTTTTCTCATATGCTCTCTTAAACAGAATTTTGTGCTTAAGTATAATATGTACAATTTTGTGCTGCCATTTGTCAAGGAGAAATGTTTAAACATCCAATGAAATATTCCACGTTAGCTGAATAAAAGAACATGTAGTTCATTTTGAATGATTTTGAATGACACTCCATATTGTTTTTCAATTCTATTATCATTTTTGGTTTAAATTTTCCCGATTCTAGTCCATCACCAAATCACAGGCAGTGCCTTAACATTATAGCAAGTGATGTTAAAATTAAATCAGAGAATTCCTCTCCCGGAAAGTGGCATACGTTTCCTGGACTTAATCTTGTAATTTAATTTTTCGGGGGATTAATTTCAGGAATCACGTCCGGGGGGTGGAACACGCCTCCTCTCATTAAGGCTACAGTGGACAAATAAAATTGGATTTTTTCAATTATTGATTTATATGTCAAAAACTTTGTGTGCTTGTATTATTGCATATTTACAACATCTAAAAGCATAAAAAACACAAATTAGTGCAAAAACAATGAATACTTTTTTTTCAAATTTCAAATTTAAGTATTTTTTTAACAAAATTTCAAAATGTTCCAGGCGTCGCAATTTTTTTTCAAACTTTGAATTTCCACTTAATTTTCAATCATTAGGCATGATTGCATAAAACAATGCATCAAATGCAATGTTTTATGTGGTAATTTATAAAAGATGGCTGAAAATGAAAATTTATATGATTTTTTTCAACTGAAAATTTTTATTTTCAGCCATCTTTTATAAACTATTTCATAAAACATTGTTTTTAATGCATTGTTTTGTGCCATCATGCCTAATGATTGAAAATTAAGTGGAAATTCAAAGTTTGAAAAAAAATTGCGACGCCTGGAACATTTTGAAATTTTGTTAAAAAAATACTTAAATTTGAAATTTGAAAAAAAAGTATTCATTGTTTTTGCACTAATTTGTGTTTTTTATGCTTTTAGATGTCGTAAATATACAATAATACAAGCACACTAAGTTTTAGACACATAAATCAATAATTGAAAAAAATCAATTTTATTTGTCCACTGTAGCCTTAAGGCGAACCATTTGCACTTTTCGCGATATCTCCCGAAAGGGTGTACAATTTTAAGAATCAACCCCTTCCATCTCTTGTTGGAGGAAAAAAAACTACAACTTCAACTTCGGGGGCACAAAAAAGTCGAAAGAGAAAAACTAGGAGAGAGAGGAAACAAATCGCATAAATTGCGGCGGAGAGGAAAGAAAAAAACGAAAAGGAATCTATCGACCCTTTTTTTCCCGACATTTAAAAAAATTAAAGAACTGATAAAGGGGCTAGTAGAGAAGGGCGAAATATCCTCATTTGCATTTCTTGAGATATCGTGTTCGGTCGGGGGTGTAAGGAGGGGTGTTCGATATCAGAGAGAGGGAAGAAAACCCAGGGTGGAGGAAATGAGCGTGCGGCAGTTCCACCGGAAATGGCTCTCATTGATTAGCAGGGACCTCGTTCATTAGTGAGGCATTAATTATGGAACTTGTCTCCCAGAGATAAGACCGGGACATCGGTCGACTCTTATCAGTGGAGCATGGCGCGCCAACCCCAGCTACTCCCTTTAAATCCCCCTTCTCTGACACAGAACCCTTCCTTTTCCCCGGGAATGGAAGCAGGTAGAGAGATATACCTTCAGTCCAGCACAGAAACTTTGGAAGGGATCGCTTTTTTTTTCTTTCTTTTTTAATAAAGGTATGAATGTAAGAGAACTACATGCTAAGATAAAAAACTATTAAAAAATCTTTCATAAGTCTATAAAAGTTTATGGGAGAGATTATTTGGTCGCTGAGTTCTTAATTTCGTATTGCTTACAATGTTTCAGTTATCGCTGAGTAGTTTTAATATTTTACATGCAAATACAATTCATATTTCTTGGAATTTGAGCTTTTAATTAATTTATTTGAATTAAAATGATTAATATTATTTGCAACGGCATCACTCGATTTCTCCTTTTTCTTCACTACGTGTTTTGAGAGTTGCACGAGCTTTTAATAAAATTAAAATTATTAATATTACTTGTATATGTTAAAATTATTAATATTATTATATGTATCGGCAACAACCCAGCTACTCCCTTTAAATCCCCCTTCTCTGACACAAAACCCTTCCTTTTCCCCGGGAATGGAAGCAGGTAGAGAGATATATCTTCAGTCCAGCAAAGAAACTTTGGAAGGGATCGCTTTTTGTTTTCTTTTTAATAAAGATATGACTGTAAGAGAATTAAATGCTAAGAGAAAAAACTATTAAAAAATCTTTCATAAGTCTATAAAAGTTTATGGGAGAGATTATTTGGCCATTGAATTTTTAATTTTGTATTGCTTACAATGTTTCAGTTATCGCTAAGAGGGTTTTAATATTCCACTTTTAAATACAATTCATATTTCTTGGTGTTTGAAATTTTTAATTAACTAATTTAAATTAAAACGATTAATATTATTTGCATCGGCATCACTCGATTTCTCCCTTTTCTTCGTTATGTCTTTTTAGTGTTGAAATTTTAAATGCAATTCATGTTTCTTAAAATTTGAGCTTTTAATTAAATTAAAATTATTAATATTATTAGTATTGGCATCAGCCCAGCACTCCCTTTAAATCCTTCTTCTCTGACACAGAACCCTTCCTTTTCCCTGGGAACGGAAGCAGGTAGATGCACCTCCAGCACGGAAATTTGGAAGGTATCTTTTTTTTTTTTTTCAATGAATATCTGACTTTAAGAGAACTAAATACTACGATGAAGAAACTTTGGAGGGGAAAAATAGCCTATAAAAGCTTATGAGAGATATTATTTGTTCGATGAATTCTTAATTTCTTAATGCACATAACGTCTCAGTAATTGCACTGTGGGTTTTTAGCATTTCTCTTTTAAATAAAATTCATATTTCTTGGAATTTAAACTTTTAATTAAATTAAATATCGCACGTTTATATCGTTTTTATACACATACATAAATTTTCCATTAAATAGGAAAGAGTCAATTATCCAAACTTCAGTATACAGAACTGTACGATTATCCGATTATTATGTCTCCACACCATATTTACGAGTTTACGAAGCACACAACCTTCACACTTCCCACACCTAAACCTCAATAAAGTGTAATGAAAAGCTGTACACATACAATATTATTTGAATCCTACTTTGATCAAAACACGAATTACATCATTTAGAACAAGAATTAGTCATTAGTAATTAATATCTGGTTTAACCCTTCACTGCACAATTTTTTATATTTTCATGAAAAAATCATATGTTACCTTTTAATAGCTCTGAGTTCAGGAAAAATGAAGAAAAAAAAAATCTTTAAAATGTGCACCAAAAATGATGTTTTTATTGTTTGTTCTACATATGGCACAATGCACATAGCATATGCTTTGTATACCGATAAGTGTAATAATCTACAATGTATTTTGTGCCATAAGTGGTATCAACAAATTTGCCACTAAGTGTATTTAAACATTTTTAGAACAAAGTAAATAATGACTAAGCACACTTCTAACGGAAATGCAGACTCTCTTTTTTTCAAAAGCAAGAACTGTAATACCTAGACTAGTGCAACTAACTAGTGTATAAAAATCACACTAAACTGTTATAGCAATGTCTCAGAAGGGGCGCAAAGCTCAGCTTAACTGCATTTAAATATCATCGGAATATATGAAGGTTTTTTTGGTGTGTGCCAGATCAGGCACACCATGCAGTGAAGGGTTAAGGAGTGTAATGCACTAAATCTAAATACAAAGCGGGAGAAACCTGTTCGTACTTCGGACTGGCTGCTGTAATGCCCTCGAAGGTTGCAAAAATAAAGACAAATTTCCCTTACTTGCAATATTTTACAAGGAGCATAATATAGGGTCGACAGACCAGTGAATGAACACCTCGTACTTTTCTTGAAAGAATAAGTTGTTAAAACATTTTTCTTAGGTTAACTGGTAGTAGTAACTTCCTTCTACACATTTCTAAAAAGAAAATGGCTAAAAAAATGATGCGTTTGTCTTTTGTTTGGGGTGTTCATTCACTGGGTTTGGGTATTTTTTCTCCTTTCAACCCCCCCCCCCCCCAAAAAAAAAAAAACTGATCCAAAACCATAAAATTCGCGCAATATTTTAAAAAAATAATTATATACTATATCATCTAAAGTGTTTTTTCTGTCATGTGACAAATGCTACAATTTTGAACGATGCTATGAATTTTTGAAAACGAGATTTAGCTTAAGTGTTCATTCACTGGTCGGTCCACCATACTTAATTGGAAGAAAAGCGGGTAAAAAATAGTTCTAACTTACAAGTAGGTGTAAGATGCATGAAGTAATAAAATGTTACAAAGCACAGAGAAAATTTTGTTCTTCTTTTCTAGATATAAATCATAGTCATACATTGAAAAACTCAGAAATTTCGAAAAAGAAAAAATAAAAACCATACCGTTTTTCTTTGTCGTCAGCAAGATCTGATAGTTGTGCGACAAATTTGTAATTGCTGAGGACGAGAAAAAAAAGAATGTCAATGCAAGAGCAACAGATGGCTGCATGCGAAACATACATTTACGCATCAAAAACAAAACTAACAAAAAAAAAAAAAAATACAAACACACACACATACTCATTGAGGGGGAGAACATTTTTCTCAGAAAGCCGATGACTCAGTCCGCACGCGCAGGTGCGTGCGGCACACGTAAGTCTCGTTCCTTAGAAGGCACCGGGGTGCGTGCGATGCGAATTTATTCCGCGCTCTTAATAAATAAACGCTCCACAGCGACAAACGTAAAAGATATTTAAGGCCAACATGCGTGTCAGGGGAGTTAAGTGTCCTGATTGGGATCCGTCATAACATGGAGATTCACGACACATGTGTCCATTACGACAAATCGCCTGTTTGGCAAACGAATGGAAGAGACATAAACGGATCTATTTTATTATTTTTTTTTATTCTATTTCGAAAGTGGAAGAGAGAGCTTTAGCGAAAAATATCTGCAGAAAAATTTCATTCGGAGACGGCTGGAGTGATACTTATACAGTAGCGTACATAGACTTCCTCCGCAATATTTGTAATTTCGCCCCCCCCCCCCCGACGAAAATTATGTTTCACTATATATTTTTTTTTTTTTTTCAGTGTAAGGGCCCTGCTCCACATTGACGTAAAGCAGAAAAATAAAGCAGAAACGTAAACTGGAAAATAGCGCTCCTATGGAAAGTACCCGGATTTTCGGTTTCTGCCTTCGGTTTCTGTCGCGTTTTCCGCTGATGTGGAGCAGGGCCCTAACTCATAGTGCTACTTTTTCTTTTGGATCGTGCGTCCTCAAACCTCGTGCGAATCCACAAGCGAAGGGCTATTTACGCCACTGCTTATATAATATTAAATCAAAAATTACAAAAACCCTCGACTCAAATGAACCAGACAGGAGCTCCCCGAGACGAAACATTTGGGTGGGCGAAATTCTCAATTTACGGAACAAAAATCAAAATTTCACTGATAATTAAAAAAGGAACAAATAAATATATGAATAAAAATTAAAAATTAATTAAAAGAAAAACAATAAATAAAAAGAGGCGTGCATGCATAGATACTTACATCTAATGAAAAGAGCTACTAGTTATTTTAACTACTAGCAAATTTAAATATTTTTAAATTTGCAATGAATTGCAACAGTCTTGTTTTCCAAAAATTCGGAATCATCAATCGAAATGTGATGGATGAGAAAACTTTCGAGAAGTCACATTGACCTCCCAACAGCGCGCCCTGACCACAATTGAAAACTCTCGATCAAGTTATCCCCCCCCCCCCGAAAAAGGAACACTAAATCAGAATCGGTTGATCCACTTAAAAGCTACATTACCTACGATGCCACAGAGACACACATATTAAACTTATTAGATAATTTCCTTTTTGTGTCGGATGTTTAAAATGACAACAGTTTCTTTCTTTATCTCTCTATCTAGCACTCATTTTACAGATTTTTCAAACTTCTACAACACTTGAAAATATGTAATAATATGTGCAACTAATAGATAGTGACATGTTTAGAAACGAATCTTTTTATCTATTTTTTTCTTGTATTTAAATTTAATAATTATCTCTCAAATGATATTGTAAGGCTCGGTTTAAAAATGTCAATTTTTTCAAAATTTTAACTGGCTTTAAAGCTTTTAATCAGGCTATATGTCATGAAAATGGGTCAGAAATAAACGCATTTGTATAATGACAAAATGTAAAAATCTCCTTAAGTAGTTATAGTTATTATAGTACTACAGTAAATATTCATCAACTTTTTTAGAAGTATATTTAATTCCATTTTTTATTTTTCATGTGTCCACAAGGATCTTGAAAGAGATGGAGAATGAATTTTAATTCATTCTCCGCACACATGAAGCATCAATACGTAGTGCGTGACTTTGTCAACTGTAATCGCTGCTCCTCTAATTACCATCCAAGAAACTAAGTTTGTGAGATCTTTTTGATTTTTAGAAAGTGTTACTAAAACGTACACTTTTAAAATAAGAATAACTCCAGAAATGAAATATATTTCCATGTGAGTGGCTAAACCATTACTTAGTAAGCACCCTGTTTGTACCCTGCACTAAAAACCACCATAACATAGCAACAATCCCAGCATCCACGGTGTACTACTTCATCAAATTTTTATTTATTTTTCTAAAAATCCTTATTTAGGTTTTTTTATTTTTGGTTCAATAATTTTTTTAATCCTTTCACTCTAAACTTTTACAAAATGATAGTGAGTACTTAATAAGTTTTAAATGCTCATTTTTCAGTTGAGGAAACATTAGTTATATTTCTATACGCAATAACAATTAACTCTTAGACATCGTTGTAGTTGATCATTAATATGAATACTTAAATACATTGTCTACATGGGAGAAAAAAATCCTATTACTTATACATGGAACTGAATGTTTCATATTTGTTTAAAATTGGCAATATTTTTAACGTTGAGAAAATCATTCTGTAATTTTTAATCGTGGATGGAAGAATAACATTTTTTATTTATATTTTTTTTTAAAGCAATCACTCAAAAGTTCGATTTTGCATTCAGGAATTTATTGCTTCAGTATTAAGGAAAAAATTAGCTCTTATTCCAAACTTATTTTTAAATATCATAATTTTCAGTTACCTATGAAATGCTTGGAACCTTGCAATGAGCATAGCATTTACATTAGAGTGTGTGCCCGGCGGAAGAACACATCCTTCCCTCCAAGACTTAGGCATCTTCCCAAAACATCATGCCTCGTCCATTGAATGTAATGGTAAAAGTCAAATTTATATTTAAAATTTATTTGTGGGAAGTCAATTGCGGTGACATTATCTGTTGTACTGTGGCTGCTTAACACAAGTACAGATACAAATGACCAAAAACAAGCTCTGGGCCCAGCTAGACTGGCCCTAGTCAATTTATAGAACCCAAAGAAGATCAATGGCCCCTCTTAAAGCTACCAAAATCCCTTATTCATTACAGCCTCCTCCGGTAAGCTGTTCCAAGTACCCACTCCCCAACCCTTACTAAGGTAGTAATTTTTCCAAATCTCTAGGTTATCCTGAGATTTGAGTAGCTTAAAACCCCTTGTTCTGCTTTCCATCTAAAAATTTAACCCAAATACATCATTCATGAGCAATGAACACAGAGCATCGGGTTACAGTTTCCATAATTGAGAAATTCTACATTTATTGCTTGGCATAAATCGTTCCGAGCTTACTATTTAGGCTGTGAAGGAATTTATGTGTCTTCCGAAAAAGAGTGATCTATGACGGAAAAAGTTAGATATTACTGATTCCCCAATGCTTTTCTCATTATTTATTAATCCCGAAGTAACTGTCGAATGCAATATAAAGGTATGAGTAAAATAAAAGAACATGTATAACAGTACAAATATAAAAAAAAAATTAAATAGAGTTTCTAACTTTTAAAAGAGTGACTTTTTAACTGTATTTGTACTAAACACGTTGTCTTTTTCATAGTACAAAGTTTTCGGCTGCTTTTTTTACAATATAAATTAAGAATAATTACAATAGCTATTCTCTTTAGGTATTGTGTGCACCCTGTGTCCGTCATCTCTTTACGGTAAATTTAAAAATGTTTTTAACTGTCAGCAATTAGTATTCAACTAATCTGTACCGCATTACTTTTTAAAAATATAATATTTTCTGCAAAAAATATAGCAACTTATGGGTTAGATTCCATCTGAATCTAATACCCACCGACCAATCTCAATTTCAATCTCAATAATGCCTTGCTATGGCATGAATACCCGATGTTGACTTTAATTAATTTTATATCCTCGAAAATTCATCACGAGGGCATCTTGGACTCGAAAGTTACATTCTTGAGTGCCCGGACTCCATCACTCTCCAGCTCTAAGAAAGGTATTGGAATCGCCGAGCGAATATCATTCCCAACCACTCCCCCTTCTTGGAGGCAGTGGTCAGCAGTGATGAGAAGAGGCTCTAGAGGAGAGAGGGGGTGGCAGGATGTGTGTGTGCGTGAGAAACGGGTTCTCAAGCGAGGTTTGCCGATCGAAATAAACCATCCCGGGAAGGAAAGACGTGCTCGAGCAGAGTCAACATTCAGATGGCCGGCTTGCATGTATTAAGGATCTTTGGTCACCGCTATTGTCGGTTCACTCGCGTAAGCACACAATCAGGGACTCGGGAAAAGTGGGTGCTCTCTCTCCTTTTCGACCCCCCGGCCAGCCCTCGGGGTATAAGGGGGGGAGGGGGCAGCATCTTAGTCCCGTGCCTTCCCCCATCGTCCACTTCTGGCCTGCTCCTACTTAGTGACTCCGCGCACGACTCAAGGGCTCATTTTACAGTCACGGCGGATAATAATTAATTCTGCCGTTAATTGCTAATCAATCCTCGGTTGCTACGGCAACGGACCAAGCACAACAGTGGAAGTTCCTCCACGCTCTAGTTGGTGCGCCCCGACTCTCCAACACTTAATATGGCCTGGACAAATATCAAGCCATCTCTAATGCATCCTTCTCCGAGAAGGCGAGAGAGAGAGAAAAGGGGTGCAGAGAGAGAAGAGTTCTGAGAGAGTCTCCCCTCTCTTTGTCCCCCCCCCCCTCGTTCTCTTCCTGGAGTGGACCGAAAGGCGAGCCGGACTTGTGCTGTCATTACGGACACTCGTAAATCGAGCGTCGCGGAAAACAAAAATGGAATCATTCAACAAATGAAACGATTTGGAATTCTTAACGGATGGAATTGCCCTGGAGCACATGTGGAGGTATCCATCGGAGCGTGGCAGAGTCTTTTAATTCCGAGCTGGGTGACACGTTTTCTCGGAAAGTATTCTTTTGGGGCTCGGTGTGGGTGGCAGCAAAAAAAGAACAGGCCCTCTCCGCGTGTTCTCCCGGGGCACTCGAACGAATGAGAGTTCAACCCCTCGACGCAGATTCTTACAAGCGAGGAGAAGGGACTGTGCTCGACGAACTGCATTCTGAAGTGCGTCTTCTTTCGTCGATCGGGACTCGACTTTTCCACCACGATTGGATTGATTTGCAAGTTCCGTTTCGCTCGAATGGGACTCATCGAGGCTCTCTTAAACGCATTTTGTTCGATTACCCGCGCGTTGTCACAAGTAGAGGAAACATTAAGAGGCACGGGATTTAAGAGAGTCATCCCCCTCCTCTCTTTGGCAGCAATATTTTCCACAAAATCAGACAGCAGCATTCAAATTTTCGTTTCCGATGTTTTAAGTGTTTGGGTTTTAATTACCGAAATTCGACGAGGAGATTATCAGTTTAGCGTAAAGTATTCAAAGCGAAAAAAGGGGTCGCGTTTCAGCAAAACTGTAGTCTCGTCGCAAGTTTAATTAATATCGTAAATTTTAAAGTTCAAGTCGACGTTCGCTCGGATAAGTAAAATTGCCACCGCACGGAGCTATGCGAATGAATTCTTAGTAATTAACGGGATTTGTACTGATAGATAATTGCATTACATTTTAACCTGGATGAACCAAAAAGTCAGCAAATTAAAACAATATTAGCAATACAAGAATTTAAAATTATTTGATTGAGCAGAAAATAAGAGCTAAATAAATATTTTTCGCATTTCAAAATTTTCTCATTTTTAACTTAGTTCTGTAAACAAATAGGATTTAAAAATTGGCTAATCGTTAGTAACATCAAAATTAAATTAGGGAAAAAACATTAAAACCATTTACGAAAGGTATTTAGGAAAATATGTAGCTGCAGATTATACATTTAATCGGGCAAAATGTGTTAGCGAATAGAGAGAGATATTACATAATTATATTTTCTGAAAACATTTAATGCATTATCTTCTCTCTATTTTTTCTTTTATTTATTTATTTATTTATTTTAATTTTTTTTTGTTTTAAATGCTATGCAACTGGTAATCTTACAGATATTTAAAAAGCATTCTACTTCACTATAACCTCAAAATTTAGCAGTAATAATAATGATAATAAATAAATAAAAAATACAAAAGCTGTGCCAAAATGTTTTAATGTGTCCCGTACGGAGCAAAATGAAATATTACCGAGTCGACTATGGGGCAGTATAGGGCAACTACTTTACTGTAATTATCACAACGATTATATGTAAATTCCAACATATCAATAGAAATAATAAGTTGTATGCACATGAATATTAAAAAAAAAATAAAATAAGTATAAACATAATTCATTTACGTGCTCAAAGTAGTGATGCATCAAAATGCTGAACAATGAAAGATTTAAAATTAGCTTTGACTTGTATTGCCATAAAATAAAATGCGTGTATGTAAAAGTTGTTCCACACAGCAAAATAATTGTCTAAACATATTTATACTTTGGGCATGTTCTAGTGATAATATATTCCATAGATTAATGAACTAAACTGCCCAAGCCGCTCATTTTTATAAGCAATCGTAATATTTTACAATACAATACATGGAACTATTATTGACTGTGGAAAGGGAAACTTAGTCGTTAAAAGCAGTATGGGCCATTTCTGAAATTTTTTTTTCAACATGTAGATAATCCATAATAATTAAAGAATATTAACAGTACTAAGTCAACTACGAAACACTACTAATTATAACACAAAACCAAAGCAAAAAGCAAATATTTAAATACGTTTTTTTTTTTTTTTTTGAAAAATGGAATATTTAACATGTTTTAGCATTGAACTAAGGCAACAATATGTTCTGAAACACCCACTTTTTCTAATTTTTTTTTTCTAGTTCTATATTTTCAAAATCCTTAAAATGTTAGAAAAATTCCAATCGCACATCGAAATTTCCATTTTTACAGAATTGCTGCTCCATAGCAAGAAAGTTGTTCCAAAAGTACGAATATTTATTTCTTCCAAAAAGATATTCAGAATCCCTCTCGTACTCTGCCACACACTTAGGCATTAATTAATAAAATTTAAGTTTCGAGAGAATACTAATTGTTTTCATCAAGTACACACACTTTTAAGGTTTTAAGTACTCATTTTAAGTTTTCTATTCTTCGAAAAAGTTTAATTGTCAATATCATGCAAGAAAAATAAAAATGCAATTTGATTCTTTACTTCACTAAACTACTGTCTGATGTTTTATTGCGCGACCTTCCTCGACTTTGCACATGCCTCAGGTTTCTTCTGATTGTCTCGAAATAGGGATGAACTGCAAAGTAACATTCAACCAGGAAGTAATAAGCAAATAAAATTTGAAAGCATCGGGAAGTGCGTCTCCTTAACCCATCACCGCTTTTCAAATGGACGCGTTCGTGGCTGCCAGGCACGGAGTTTGAAAACGAAGATAAGATCAATCATTAAGATCAAGTTTTGATATTTAAAAATAAACACACACTGATCGATTTTTTTTTCTCTGCGCTTCTCAAATTTTGAGTTATTTTGGGAAAAAAAAGGTCAACCTTTTTCCCCCTTTAGAATAGTTTTATTCTGCAATAACTGTTTTTTCACATATATTATTAGCTAGATTTATAAAGAAAAAAAAAAAAAAAACAAAGTAAAATTTTCTGTCAACGGGTAGGAAAGGGCAATTTTATGACTCAAAGTTCAAATTTAGACAGCTTTGGAATTTTTTTAATTCAAAAAATTTAGTAATTTTTATAAAAAGGCATTAACGTTTCACGGATTTTCTGGAGAAATCTTACTGTGTGAATTCTTGAGCATCAAAGGACCTCTATGCCAAGATCAGACGCAAACCGGGCTTCTCAAAAGACCGGACTCTTATTTTCTACTGGGTTAACATGGCCTCTCGCCAGCCCTGAATGCCAGGAACGCTCCGATTGGAGGTCACGGGAGGGCTTTTTAGCCTTCCAAAAATGTCCGCATGCGGCAATATTGTCTGCCGATTCGGTATAAACTTGGGAACATAAATACAGTTTTTAAGTGTCCATACGTACACATATCTGAGCATTCCCGTATTTAATCATTCGCCAAATTTTGGAATTTAACTAGGCAAATTCAGAATTTCTGCCTTACCAAAAATTTAAATTCGGAGTGCCCCTGCTACCGACTACATACACACAAACGTACAATGCATTTTTATAATTGAAGGAGCAAGTGGATAAAGGTGATATGTGACAATTTTGAAAAAACCCACTTTTTATCATTTGAAAGCTTTTTCTAGAAATTTTTTTAAAATGTCATGTATCACCTTTATTCACTTGCCCCTTCAATTGTGTTTGTGAATTAACACAATTGAACACACAAATTTGAATTTATGTAAATCGGCGAAATTCAAATACCACATATCACCTTTATCCCCTTGCCCCTTAAATTGATTTCATTTTAGGAAATACAATTTTATTTGGAAGTTTCAGTTTCATCCAGTAAATTTTTCTTCCCTGGAAAAACTTCGTGAAAAATTGAAACACAGTGCATCTTACTCACCGATCCAACCACCTCCGGAACTTCCAACCGAAGCAATCAGAGCTAAGGAAAAGTCAAGACTCTCTCTCTCTCTCTCTCTCTCGCCATTTGCTTTCGTTAAACGGCGCTCGGAAGAATTTTCCCACGCAATTGAGTGCCCCTTTCACCTCTTAATCTCTTTTCGACTCTTTTAAGCGGCCGCTAATCAGTTTACGCCGTGTAAACAACAAAACGGCCGGGACCCAAAGAATTCCGACTGACACAGCTTTTAATATGCAAATGAGCCGCGCTGCCGGCAGCCGAATTAAAATTCAAAACGTGGATTGCCAGGGGGGAGACGAGGGGGGGGGGGCTGACAGATGCGGGGGTGGAGGGGAGTGCCTCGGTCGAAGGAAAAGGGTCATTTGTTGCGGGCGAAAAGGCATTTGGCCTCTTTTAAAATTGCTAGTTGCCTTTTAAATCCGAAGACCGGATCGCCTTCCGTTTGGCGGCGACAAGTGAATGCCCGTTATTAAGTCGGACGAAATGGATAGTGATCTTCGGAGATGTTATCTGGGAATGGACTTTAACCGCAATTCGGAGATCCGTCGGAAAAGAATGGCTGCGGGGACTAATGAAGCATGTTACGAGCGGGAGGATATTTATCCCGGAATCGATGCCCAACGAGGATATAAACTGGTTACATTTTTAAAATTAATATGGGCGTTTAACCCATTAATGCCTATCGTCCCTTTTTAGGGACGGTCTAAAAAAAGGGTCTGAATTTCCCCAAAATATTTCAACCAAATAATAGTGTTCAATTAGTACTTTGGTATTGCTTATATTCGTTATTAACAGATTGCAGCACATAACCATTGCAAAGTGTGTTCTGTAGTTTTAATATGATCTTTATCAAAAATGACATCGTTCACAATCTCAGGAAAAAAAGCTAAGTTTTCAAAGTTATTCCCAGCTTCCCAGTTTATGTTAATTGTTGCTTTTATTTCTTCTTATAAAATGCCTTTTTAAATATTATATCGTAGGCAGAAAAAAAATTTTTAGTAAAAAAAGTATGTAACCTCTGGGGTCTACGTAACTTTTAAGAGACGATTTTTCTTTCCTTAATACAAAAAATATTTTTACATGATTTTTTTTTAATTATTTTTCCTCTCCATTAAACAGTTTGTAACCAGTATACAAAAGATCTTTGGAAAAAAAAATGTCAGACATTAATGGGTTAACCCTTTATGTCCCAAATTAATTTAACACTGAATTTTTACATATATTTTTGGTTTTTTGAGTTGCAAAATACATCAAGAAACATTTTTACCGAGCATAAAAATTTTGCAATTCTTGGAAGTCTAAGACCCCCTGCGCCTTAGGGCCCTCAAGAAAACTGTTTCCGATCGCAGGTATCATCTGTCGGCCCCTCAGCGAAGTTCAAAGAGTAGTACCCAGAAGCTTCAGCATGACTCTAGCCATTTTGGATTCATAATACTAAATTAATATAATTGAGACTTCTGAGTGCCGTCAGGGCGTAAAGGGTTAAGGAAAAGGTATTCTCTATTTGCAAAACTGTAACAGCTTCGGATTCCATAAATTTCATTAGTTGTTTTTTGACTTAACCCATTTATGCCCAAGTTTTTTTAACTTTTTTTTAAATTTTATCTGCTTAAAACTCTTACTTGGAATGGTTTACATACATTTTAGGCGTAAAATAGATCGCCGTTGCCATATTTATTAAGTTATTTAACGTCCTGTTTATGCGATATTTTGCAGATATCTGAGCAAAATACGACCTTACTTGACTTTACTTTTGTAAAGTAACATTACAGAAGGCATCTCTGATTAATTTTAAGCAAATCATTTCAAAATAGTTTAGTTTTATGAAAAATAAGTTTGCAAAAAAAACTTATTTTCTGTGGCTACCCATGCTGGATCGTTGCTTGACTGATTTGTCTGAAATAGCTGTCAATAAATAAACTCTGATGTCCAACTAGTGGTTCTATCTGGTTTTCTCAAGAAGAAGGAACTTGTGAAAAACAGCTGTAGTAAAATGATATACCAATTACAGGTTTTTGTATGCAGTAACTGATAAGCGTCACGTTTTTAGGCTACTGAGCATAAATGGGTTAAAATTTTAATAAAATAGAGTTATCAGGGAAGCAGCCAGGATTTTTACGTAGGTGCAGTTAACCCTTTCGTCAGCCCCGGGACATACATGTCCCGCCAAGTTATGACTATGATAGATCTGATTAAAAATAACTTGACTTGGTGGTGGATTTACAAGTTTGGGGCCCGTCGTAAATTCGCTTTTGGGGCCCGCTTAATGCCACAACATTATACAAAAGAGTTGTCAAGTGCATTTTGAATCTTTTTCGGGGGCCCTAGGGTATTGGGGGAGTTCGAAATTGCGGCAATCCGATGCAGACTTAGCTTTTTAATTACCATTCAGGCGGTTTTTTTTTTTTTTGTACTATTGGAGAATAATGAGTACAGTTGAAATGGCAAAATGTACCAAGAGGACACATTATGTGCCCGAGAATCCTTTTGTATCCCTAAAAAATTTTCACTCCCAGAGAAAAATATTGGTACTGAAAGGGTTAAGTTGGGTTATGAACAATCCTCACACTGCGCACACACGTTACCATTGAGCAATATAC
Source organism: Uloborus plumipes (assembly GCA_038373865.1). Classification (NCBI taxonomy): domain Eukaryota; kingdom Metazoa; phylum Arthropoda; class Arachnida; order Araneae; family Uloboridae; genus Uloborus; species Uloborus plumipes. The sequence goes on along the minus strand of JAXGGA010008686.1, from coordinate 31,430 downwards.
AGCACCTGTCTGTGTTAATAGTTTATGCTACAAGTATAATTGAAGTAAACTAATGAGAATGCAGAGATTAATATCCTTGCATATAATAAAGGGCTGTCGTTTACTACCCTATGACGATTCTCGCGATCTGGCGGGTATATTTCCTATTTGCTTGAAGATTCAAGAAAATACAGAAATTTATTAAAGTGTAAAACTCGACCACATGGGTGCTATTGAACTTGATGTTGCTATACAGTACTGGCTACATCCTGGGAGACATTTTGAGTAGAAAATGATTTCGATAATGTCTTGGGAACAGCAGGATCGAAGTGAGATAATTCTTGTACTCATAGCGCAACATTGCTGTTTATCGCGAGGGTGGTTAGTCGTAGGGTGGGTAAAGAAGAAAAATTGTTACATTCTAATTATCCAAATAATCAAGCTGAAACTTTTGATATACAGCAAACTTTGAATCTTCTAGCACTGGTATTCTTAATATTATATGTAATATCAAAAATTCTATTGACGTACCACAAAATATTACAATATCAGTACCAAATTTTGAAACGAACTTATATTTTAACCATTATTAATCTTCAGAGATAGCTATTTTCTAACTGAAATCAACAACGTGTTTAATTAGGTTGTTAAAGTATTTCAGATTAAAATATTTTATCATTTCACTTTACCACGCATTTTTCAGGTATTGCAATTTTTAAAAGCAATATATATTTTGACCTTTACCTAAATTTAGGTGTTCTGAAAAAAATTTCTTGCTACACAATCCGAATAAATGATAAATAAATATCCTTTTAGGAATGCTTTAGAACAACAACTTTCCATTGAAATTCCACGCACTAAATTCTATAATTTTTAAATCCTAAAAGTTAACTTTTAATTTTGAATACAAGTTGCAGTATTAATACCAATTTAAGTTTAATGTATTTAGAATCAGTAATTTTTAAATTTCCATAACATACTTAAATATCTTTAAAAAACAGAACAAATTAAAATCAAATTTCACTGACCTGAATTCCTAATTGCATGGAACATCCATTCTTTGCTTTAAAAGAAGAAAAAAAAAAACAGTCAAGAAACAATTAGCAATAATTCTCCATTTATGAGATAAAAATATCACGAACTTTATGAAACATCACATTAAATTAATTGAAGAAACGAAACTATTTCTAAAAATTTACCAAAACAGTATAAAAGAACCCTGCTCATTTTTCTTTAAATTAGAAATTCCACATGGTTCATAAAAAGCAACTCAACATTGCAATAACTGGCAAAACGTGTGCTTTGAAGTTGATTATTCCTTAAACTGTTGCACAAGCAAGAACTAAATGAATGCATTTTTTTAATCTGTGCTAAATTCATTCACGAAATAATGAGAAGAATTAATTTAGTAAATAAAAACTCGTTTTAAGAATCGTCTGACACACACAGTCGGCAAAAAGTCACCGCAAAAAGATTTCTTATCACGTAAGCAGGTGAGCAAATAAAATCAAAAGTAGACATTATGTCACACATGTCCTTTAATTATGCAATAACTCCGCTTAAATTTCTTCTTCTGAATACTCAAGTAATCGTGAGAAATAGATCACAGTTTCATATGCAGATGTAATGCCAAGGTTTAATGTTCTCTCACATTCTTCCTGGAAATCGAACACGATTGCCGTCAGACGATTCTTTTCTGACAATTATATGCCGTCTCACAGTTGTTTACTAACTTAATGTCAGTTCTGCTGAAATCATTAATATCATGTCATTTCACAATCGGAAATCTTTGAGAAAAGTACTACGTCGTTGTTTGATTTCTTTAGGAAAAATCATTGAAAGGCAAAAGTTTAATGCAGTGGAAATTTCCACCATGTTGTCCAGAATTTTGGAGTTTCACGAATCTAGACAAAAGAGATTTGCTCGAATTAACCCATTAATGCTCGACATTTTTTTTTCCAAAGATATTTTGTATACTTGTTACAAACGGTGTTTAATGGAGAGGAAAAATAATAAAAAATATATTATATAAAAACTAATTGTTTTATTAAGGAAAGAAAAATCGTCCCTCAAAAGTAACGATAGACCCCAGAGGGTACATACTTTTTTTACTAAAATGTTTTTCTGCCTACGATAAAATATTTAAAAAGACATTTTATAAGAAGAAATAAAATCAGCAATTAACATAAACTGGGAAGCTGGGAATAACTTTGAAAACTTAGCGTTTTTTTCTTGAGATTGTGAACGATGTAATTTTTGATAAAGATCATATTAAAACTGCTGCAGAACACACTTTAAAATGGTTATGTGCTGCAATCTGTTAATAGCGAATTGAAGCAATACCAAGGTAATAATTGAACACTATTATTTGGTTGAAATGTTCATTTTGGGGAAATTCAGACCCTTTTTTGGACCGTCCCTAAAAAGGACGCTATAGGCATTAATGGGTTAAACAGTGGAGTAATTAATAATAATTTAAATTATTTTTGTATTAGGAATCGTAGCAAAAATGTTAAAATACAGTTAATCGAAAATGCTTGTGAAAAGAGCGGCTACGTTGTTGTTCGACATTTTAAATAAATATCATTCGATGATCAAAGTTTACTACACTAGAAGAGTCCTCCATGCCATCAAAAAATTTTAGAATTTCATTTGCTGGACAAAAATCTCGTTTGTCGCAATAATAAACAAAGTCTAACAATTTTTAGTATAGTAGACGCCGGTTGATTGAATCATTGGTTAGTTGAATCAGCCGCTTTAGTGAATCAAATCGCCAAAAACGGAACAAGATCCAGCTTTATTGAATTAGCCGCTTTAATGAATTAACTGATTTTTTGAATCAAAATTCTTTGAAATTAATGTAATTCATAAGCAGCGTCCATTGTAATAACAAAATAAAGTCTAAATTATTTTTAGTAATGGCAATTATAACGATAACAGGATATATTTGAGTCCATATCGGAATTTTTACATTTGATCGTGCAATAATCAATAATCAATGCTGAAACCTCAACCACTTCCATTCTTTTCTATACCTAAATTATATCATAGTTGATTAAAATGCACCTGCTCCCCAAAAGTATGATCGGAAAAAACTTCAGCCCTAAAAATGAATGGAAAAGAATTAAAACTCCCGCCCTCAAATCTCGTGAAATAAACCTCTCACAGGACACTAAAGCAAAGGGTAAACAACAGCGTCATCGATTTGGTCACGCAGAGTTCCGATGATATCACGGAAACACTGCACCAGTAATTAAACTTATTGCCGACTTTAGTAAGTAATGTTGCCAAAAGGAGGATAATAAAAACAAAAATTACAAATGATATCGGTGCCAAACGATGCCAGCGACCGATAACTTTTCGAATCCTTAATTGAGAAGTCCTCCTTTTTTGGGGGCGGATCTTGATTCTAAGGCACAATGAGGGCAATCATCTTGAACGATAGAAGGCGAACCCGGTAGCGTGATTAAAGCCTATTTGCATGTTTTCTTATTAAGAACTGCCACCTGTTTGTGTTGTTATTGGTCGAGACGTATTGGAGAAAGATGAGTTTTAGATTTCTGCATAACACGGTTCTTTACTTTTTCATTTTCCAGAATACAACCATCTTCTACTTAATGTAGAACTTAAGCACATTAATTCTTGTGTTTGAGGCATCACTATGGATACGTTAGTAAATACTACTTAAGTCAAAGACATTTTTCTCAGTACACGCGGTACCTTATTACTTGGATAAATATCTGTTGTGTCACGGAGTGTGTTGTTTACGTGTTGGAAAATTGTACTCGGCTTCTGAATGAGGTTATGAAGAAATATTTCTTCTGCACTTGATCAATAAAAGTTTACATGGAGTTAGAAAAAACGAATCAACCAGATTTATGGTTTCACATAGTTTTTATTGCTGTATAGCGTTTAATAGTAAGTCATTTGTGGAAACCGATCTTTTGCGTAGAAAGTACAAGTGCGGGATCCACTAATTGTGTAAAATTAGTTGATTTAGTCCCAATGGGGACAAAAATATGAAAGTTCATAAGAGCATATTGGTTTTGAAACAAGTGTATGTCTTGTTTTTTCTGCGAATTTCTCAGTTATTTTCATTAGGTTTTCTTTGCTCAGCTTTTATTCCTCCTCCCTCCCCCCTCGTGAGGAGAACGAACTTTTCCGATATTCTAGTAATCTACACTTAAACTCTTTAAACTCCTCCCCATACACATATTTAAGCAAATATTGACAATTAATCATCAGAAGGCATCCAAGGCAAAACTGAAAGCATCACACCAAAAGGATGGAGATTAGTGGAGAAAAACAGAATGTTTCGATATTTTTTCTCATTACAGTTGTAGGAGTTTTTTCAAATAAAAAAACCAAAAAGTGGTCTAAAAGGTAGGTCAACATTAGATTAATCGTTACACTAACTATGAATAAGCAAAAAAAGATGATCGAAAATAAAATACAAAATAAAAAAAAACTTATGATTACGAGTAAAACGAACACTAAAATGCTTCAAAATAAAAAAGAAAATTGAAGCCACGGATAGTTGCGGGAGCGCTTTTGTCGCTTAGCTACTGAGGACTTTCGCACAGATTTAAGCTCGTTTTTATGCGTTTTTACTTTTTTTTTCTTTTTAAATTTCCATTTCAACTGCTTTTTTCTGCTTTCAATTTAAAAAATTCTTGCACAGAGGGAAGAATTTAGAAACAGTCTATTGACCTCCCCAAATATCTACGACGGGCTTCGCAGAGGCATTATGTTCCTGCTACCGAACTTTTCATATTAGGAAATTTTACATAAAATTCTAACAAAGACGGTCAATGGCTCTGAGGTAGAAGTCTCGATTCGAATGCCAGAAGTCATAGGTTCGATTTCCACTGGAGCCCTGGCTGCTATTTTCTCTCCTCCTGTTGTAAATCTTTATTGTGTTGTCTTATATGTCAATAAAAAAGTCTAACTATCAAGACAACGGCAACCTACATCTTCATAGTGATTTTTAACTACACTGTAAAACTACAGGCTGCAGAAGGCACCTTTAAGGATGAAACGTTGTAGCACCATCGACATTCCTTGAAGTTTGCCACTTGACTCCCTATGACACCCTTGAAGGTGCCATTCGGCTCCATGTGGCACCCTGAGGCTGCCTTATGGCACCCCATGGGTGACTCATGGCATCTCAAAGGTTCTACAGGAAGCCAAAGGCACCTTCAAGTATTAAAGTTACATAAGTAAACATAAATTGATTTTAATCTATTTATGCCCAGTAGCCTAAAAACGGGACGCTTGTTAGTTACTGCATACAAAAACCTGTAATGGGTATATCCTTTTACTAAAGCTGTGTTTCACAAGTTAAATAGTCCTTCTTCTTCAAAAAACCAGTTAGAGCCACTATTTAGACATCAGAGTTTATTTATTGATATCTATTTTCAGACAAATCCGTCAAGCAACAATCCAGCATGGGTAGCCACAGAAAGTATTTTTTTATGAACTTATTTTTCATAAAATTAAACTCTTTTAAAATGATTTGCTTAAAATTGATCACAGATGCCTTCTATCATGTTACTTTGCAAAAGTAAAGTCAAGTAAGGTTGTATTTTGCTCACATATCTGCTAAATATCCCATAAACAGGACGTAATAAATATGGCAACGGCGAACTATTTTAAGCCTAAAATGTATGTAAACCATTCCAAGTAAGAGTTTTCAGCAGATAAAAATTGAAAAAAAATTGTTAAAAAAAACTTGGGCATAAATGGGTTAAAGGTGCCTTCTGCACTCTGCAGCCTTAGTTTTAACAGTGTATGACACAACAACGGCACCAGTCTCCCATATCGAAACTGACTTATTCACTTCTTCCTCAAACCAAGCCAGACTTCCGAATCCTGTCAAGGTACACCCGAACCACCGAGACGCCTCTCTTCGCGATTCTAATGGTGGCAACACAACATTAGCAGGTACGGAAACAAAAGACACGCGATCTCCCCCCTCCTTCCTTTTTGCTGTGGTATCGGCAATCGATGGTGCGGGCCGCATTCAAGTTCAGATGCTTTTCCACACCTAAATAAGACGAACCATTTGCATCTTTGCTAATGTGTGCCTTCGCCTTCCTTCCAGAGATAAGGGTGGCGCTGTGCGGACGATAACCCTAATAGTTGGAGAAGCGCCTCTCCGCCTAATGACCACTCCTAATAACCGTGGCACGGACGAGGGGGAGGGGTGTAGTCACATTACGTTTATTTTATTATTGCCAGTGGTCTGGGAGAGAGATGTGCAGAAGATGGTTGTTGACTCATCCAGACGCATTAAAAACGGCGATAAGAAAAAAAGAGACGGCGTCCCGCCGCCACACACCATATATGTGTATAAATATACATGTACATATATATGTATAGTAAAAGAAGCAATTAAAGAGCTAATTCGAAAATAAAAATATAGGATACACCTTTAATCGAAATTTACAAAAATTCGTCGAAGTAAAATGCAAAATATATTTTTTTTAATATGATAAAAATAAAATAAAATAAAAATAATATCTTAAATAAAAAAATATTTCTTCTTTTATAATAAATACAATTAAATACAGAAAGTAAGTGCTAAGATATACCCATCAGCAGCTAATACTGCACTAGTAGTTGACACCCGGCAAATAAAAAATAAATTAAGAAGTAAAATTAAAAAAATGCACAAAAATTGGAAAATTACAAAATTGATTTTAAATTTGCGATGCATGCCTTCTAGTTTATTATAGCATGACCTTTTGACTCCTGTGGTTTTTCGGTTACTTTATTTTATCTTTATGAATATCAACTACTAGTGCCTTGTGTAAACAGTAGCTAATTTTTTACCTTAGTGTACGTTGGGTAGGATTTTGTAGCTAAAAAAATTTACAACTTCAACCCTGTTGCTATGTACGGCTACCAATTGATTCAATAAATGTTTTTAAAACTATCTCTGATGCATACGCTATGAAAATTTGTTTTACGCAACAATATACTTATTCTCTACCCCATTCTTGACTTAATACCTTCTTTCAAATTTTAGCATGAAATTTTAACTATAAATAAAACTTATATCCAGGAAAGTTAAAAATTCCAGAAATAAACTAAAAACTCAAGACCCGAAAAGCAAAAAAATATAAGAAGAAAAGTTAAATTTCAAAAAAGAAAAAAAATAACATCTTAAAAATATGTAATACTTTTATGAAAATAATAAATTAAACACGGAAAAATACATTTTACAAAATTCCAATTGAAACCTTTATTAAACAGCAATTGAAACACATAAGGATTCGCAGGGTGAGTTCTAACCTCACAAGTAAGATTTTTTTTTTCCCTTAAGCGTGAGTTTTTGAATGCTTTGTATGGTCAAAGCTTAAAAAACATTTTCCTAGTGGTTTGTTTAAAAAAGAAAAAAAATAACATCTTAAAAATATGTAATACTTTTATGAAAATAATAAATTAAACACGGAAAAATACATTTTACAAAATTCCAATTGAAACCTTTATTAAACAGCAATTGAAACACATAAGGATTCGCAGGGTGAGTTCTAACCTCACAAGTAAGATTTTTTTTTTCCCTTAAGCGTGAGTTTTTGAATGCTTTGTATGGTCAAAGCTTAAAAAACATTTTCCTAGTGGTTTGTAAGTTATTCCATATTTCTCCAAGCTTGTAATTTTGCTCATGTTACTTTGTCCAGCCCTTACACATGCACACAGTGCAACCAATATGATTAATTTCTTCCGTATAAACCAAAATCAGTCCGAATTTCGCATAGGAGAGCCCAATCACCATTCGGACAAGTCATTCGCAGGCCCCTGCAATCTTGGGCACCAAGAAAGAGCGACATTAGCGGGTGGCGAGATAACAGGCAACTTCTCTTAGCAAACGCGGAGATTTATTATTTCCCAGCCTTGGCCTCCTCTCCAGTCGCTGGAGTCCGAAGCGCAAGAATGTCACCGCGGACTATTACACCGGCTAATTAGCATTTCGCCCGGGAAGTGATTTTGAAAAGGCTGGGCATTTTCGCGGAATATGAATCGCAGGAATTCGGTGCGGCTTATTAGTTTCCTGTGACACATTCCCCGAGCCAATCCGGCAAGCTTCAAATTATTTAAAGAGAAGTTGGCCGACAATGAAGGACACTGCGTGGCGCGGTGGTGGTGGACAGAGGTGGCAATGGGACATTTCTCACTCGTGGAGGGACAGGGTTTCGGTGGTGTAGGAAATGTCTATTATATATGAGTCGTTTCGAGTCAAAATTCGTGAAGTCCATTTCGTAAAATTTTACAGCAGCCCAAAAAAGAACGCTGATTTTTGAGCATACACTACAAGTAGTTTTTACAGTATACATACAGTATACAAATGAAAGCAGAGATTTCAATTTAAAACTAAAAAAAAAACACAGTACTAAAAAGTAAAACTATTGCTATTTTGCAGTTTATTTTACTGTAAAATTACACTGCAAAAAGTGAGCTGTCGGTTTTACAGTATAATGCTGGCAGCCGAGGTTCTAATTTAAAACTGAAAATGTACAGCAATAAACTGTAAAACAAGCAATTTTACAGTTTTTTACTGTAAAGTTACTAATTTTACAGTTTATTGCCGTTAAATTTAGCTGTATTATACTATAAAAACAACAATATAATACTCGCAGCAGAGGTTCCGGTTTTAAACTGTAAAATGCGCGGTAATAAACTAAAATTAGCAATTTTGCCGTTTATTACCATAAAATTAGCTATATTGTACTGTAAAAACTACAGTACCTTACTGGTAGTAGAGGCTAAATTTAAAATTGTAAAATGTACAGTAATAAACTATAAAACTAGCAATTTTACAGTTTACTACTGTAAATTTGCTATAAAATTAGCTGACACTGCAAAAAACATTTATTTTTTACAGTCTACGAAAAGTTTGATCACAGTAAATTGCATCTTCGATATTGCGTTTTTGGAGTGATATTGAGTTGAAATTTTCTTTTTCAATACTTGCTAACAAAAGCAGAAAATGGCTATTTTGTGTTGGAGATAAGGGTTTTGTTTTAAAATTCGGCCCAAAAATTAATTCTGTACCTCAGAACCAGAACGACGTAAGTCCAAAAATGGCGATTTTCACTTTTTTGCTTCATTGTATGTAGAATCTTATTCCACATCGATCCATTTCAACAGTATTCTATAAAACAAATTCCTTCACAATTATTTAGCAGCGTGAAAAGAGCGCGAGTCCCATCTTTTGCATGTATCCGACAATCGTTTTCGGCCTCTGCTGAAAAATGACGAAAATGGACTTACGTTAGTCTGGTTCTGAGGTACAGAATTATTAGATGATTTTTTGCTCTACGAAATGCCTCGATTTCATAAGGAAAATTTTTAAACAAAGCAAAAAGAAGTGAGAAGCTTCTCTGATAAAATTGAATTGTTAGTCAACTAATGAAAGCAGCGAAGTAATAAATAGCTAAGTTTTAAAATAACTTAAATAAAAAAATAAATAAAATGTATTTTGCGGTCTAACTGTGTAGCACTTTACGATCCAACTTTAAATTTATAAATTTCTACATTAATTTTAGAAGAACGGCTCCGAGTAATGAATTTTCCCCATCAAGATCACGTCTTTAATTCCTTAAAAGAAGTAAATAATCTCCTCCTTCAATCTCGAACTTCCCCGAAACTTCAGTACCAAAGTTAAGAAAAGCAATACGAAATTTTAACGCTCCTCTGCTGCTAACTTCCAAGGTAAACCTAAACGCTGCAATCGGAAGCATTGTTGAATAAACCTTCTATTGTTAAATGCGGGGGAGCCCGCTGAGATTGTTTCGGAGGTCCAAAAAAAGGGTAAACTAATGTTTGCATGAAACAGTGCCTAATGGAAATTGGTTTCAGGAAATGCCTGTGTTTCATAAAGAAAATCTTAAAAGAAAACAAAAAGTGGGAACCTTCTCTGATAATAATTGAATTGTTAGTCAACTAATGAAAGCAGCGAGGTAATAAATAACTAAATTTTAGGAGAAGTTAAATTAATAAAATGTAGATTATTTGCATTTTTTCTTCCCACTGATTCTCTACAAATTAAACTGTTGTATATACGCATTACGTGTGTTTATATTTACCAATATTTTACGGCTCTAACTTTAAATTTAGAAAATCCTACATCAATTTGAGAAGAACGGCTTCAAGTAATGAATTTTCCGCATCAAGATCACGTCTTTAATTCCTTAAATGAAATAAATAATCTCTTCCTTCCATCTCGAACTTTCCCGAAACTTCAGTACGAAAGTTAAGAAAAGCAATACGAAATTTTAACGCTCCTCTGCAGCTAACTTCCAAGGTAAACCCAAAAGGCGGCAATCGGAACTATTGTTGAATAACGTTTAAACCTTCTATTGTTAAATGCGAGGGAGAGCCCGCTGAGATTGTTTCAGAGGTGTATGTATATACGGAGTGGTGGAACACACCAACCAATACCAGACACCTGTTCGCTTCCCATGCACTAGATTGCCTCCCGTGTAATGGCCGTTTATCGACGCCGAGAAGGGGCTCTTCCCACGTTTTCGTTAACTCTTTCACTTCTTGGGGCTTCTCCAAGATCCTCTCCCACCCCCGAACGATGATGGATCGTCTGCAGAAAGGACTGCCACTTCAACTCATCTCGAGAGGTAATGTACGCCCTTTTATTAACAGGGTTATCGCTGGAGGAATATTTTTTTCCTCGGAGTTATTTGCCTTCTTCGGGTTTTGAAGGGAGCATTAAAGTGTCATTCCGCGCTTATTTTATGGGGTCTTGAGGAGGGGCGAGACAGTTTCGAGTGTTTTCAATGAGGATTTCTTTCACGCCCCGCTTCACATTGTTTGCTCTCCGAGGGCTCTTTGTTGGTTCTACTCGAAGAGCTTATATTGTTTCACAATTAAATAAAAATCACCAAAGCGAAGAATATGTTGTTCTTGTAAAGCTTCAAAGATAACGTTATTCTCCGATTTTCTCCACGACACTCCAACTGCTCCGAAATAAAACATAACCTTGATTAGAGTAGAAAAATATAATTCGCTTGGAGTCTGAAACAAAATAAATAAATACTCCCACTCTTGTTAAGTGTTTACTTTTAACTTTTAAGATTTAATGCAAAATGAAAAGCATTTTACGTTTTCTTAAGATTGTCATTTTAATTTCAATTCAAGTTGTGCTAATTAGGTTTAAACCTAATTTGACTGTTAGTAAAATTAAAAATTTGCTTGTTTCTGTCAAGTGTGAGTCCTCCTTTTGCCTCCTTATTTTGACGAATTCGGTCTCTTAGGTTTTCATATCAAATAAAAATGTTCTGATCTATATGTTTAAGTTTTACACTTCAGTAACAAGTGTTAAAGCTGTAAGGATTGTATTTTTTCAGGGAAAAAAATACATTTCTTCAGTAAGCACAGAAAATAAATGTTTATGAAATATACAAATAGAGTTGCCTTTAAAGCTACTCAGACCATCATATGAAATCTCTCTCTCTCCCTCTGCCTTGCCTCGACCGCCACTTACAAGGGGGGGGGGGGGGGGCAATTCACCTACCTTTTTTCAGGGAAATTTAGTATAAGTACTTCAAGGAAGATGGGTAAGGGCGACAATTTCAAGATTTGTCTCGGTTTGCGAAAATCGAAGATCTGACTGTGTGGTATGTGGTACCTATGATAATTATAATGAGGGAAATAGTGTGCGTTGTGTATAAAGCTGCGTAAATATAAATATTTTCTTTTCTTTCTGTTGTATTTTCCTGTGTAGTACAATAAAAGCGTTTTTCTTCCCAATTTCGAATTTTCTCAGCCTTTAACTCCCACGAAATTTTGGAATGCTTTAGAGAAATTGAATAAGTTGCCTCTTATTTATTTTTGCGAAAAGAATAAGGGTTAGAAGATTTCAAAGTATCCTTCTTAGTGTGGAGTTAAAACGCTAACTGTCGTAGAAAAGGGAATACCTGCTCTTTTTTTTACCCTCATTTTTATCATCTCTTTAATGTTTAAGCTGGCTTGTTTCGTTCGCACCGAAATAAAGCACGAAGAAAACGTCAATTTCAACATCACCCTATTATTAGTATAGAATGCCCCCCCCCCCCCCAAAAAAAAACGAGTTTTTTCAAATATCTCAGAAATTCAATTATGTAGATACTAGGCCTTTAACTTCTCACGGCAGTATTACATTTCGATCTTCCTTTTAAAAAGTATTAAAAACACACATTTCTCCTCTGAGAACGATTAATGAAGAAAAATAATTTTATCCGCATCTCAGCCTTCTACAGGTGTGACAGAACACAAGCACCATTCCTCACCCTGCTTTTGCGAAAGCAACATTTCACCAGACTAACAACAAATCATCGGAAAATGCAAGAGGGTCACCAGAAGGAATTACAGGAGGAGGATGGGGAGGGAGCGAGGAGGGCGAGAGATCCCGCTCACAATCACCTTTGCGGCTGACAGCCAGAAAAGTTCCGTGGCCGAGTGCCCAATTACATTTCGGTCGGCCTGGTCAGTATCTTCATAAATTTTCCTTCCAGGACCATTTGCGAAAACCCTTCCTCGAAATTCAAATCGCCTGTTTTCCCCACTTCTCGGGCCCACAGTCGGCAAACATCTCTTCCCCGCTATTCAATTACATACAAGCGGGCCGGCACCTAAGCACACGGGGTTGCCCCCGCCCCCTAATCTCTGGCGTTGTTCCTCCGGATGACAGGGCGCTGATGGATGATGGCCGATGATTGCAGGGGCCGATCCAGGGCGCAATCTCGCCAAGGAAATCGGAAAGCAGCCCGCCCCCTCCCCCTGCCTCTCTCTTCTCCGATACGCATAGGGAAGAGAGAGAGATAGATAAAGTTTTACGCTCGGATCTCAACTGGTTTATCTGTTCTGGTGGAGTGGATCATCGCCAAAACGTTCTCTCCATGTCCGTTCTGACGGAAGGTTCAATAGTTAATAGAACAGTTACAGAATTAGAATACTGATGAAACATCTGCACCATCTGAAGTGCGGGAATATATAAGTTTTGACGGTTAAGATTTTAATGAAGGTTCAACAGGCATCTTTGGTATAGTTGGTACACACTACCTGCTGCTACAGACAAAAAATTAATCTTTTATCCTACCAGATAGTAATTTCCAAAAAAGAAAAATATTATGAACCTCAATTTTTAAAGAGAAATCAAAACACCCATTTTAGAAGTCAAATTAACAGGAAATTCTGCACTACTGCTAAAGATGTTTAATTCAAGTTATCTATAACTCTGTGTTTAATCTTTTAAAAAAACTTAAGTTATTTTTTTCATCAAAAAGGTTTATTAAAGCATAGGGTTGATAAGATTTATTTTAGCATTAAGCTGGTGTTTTATTAGATATGAACCTAAAAATGGGCTTTTGTAGTTGAGATACACATGCACAAAATAGGCAAGGAAATCTCGTAAAATTTAATAGTATATAATTATAATAGAAAAAAATAAAGAAATCAGAAAAATACAAGGTGGAGCGTTTATCTATTCAAAATTCGCCGAATTTTCCTTCGCCAATACTACACTCCACTTACTCAATCGGCGGATCAGTCCCGTCGTACGAAAAAGGAGGGAAAAAACGCAGCGGAGATGTCTCATGGGAGGCAAGGTAGGGAGGGATAAACCTTCTCAAAGGGACAAACTTTGAGGCGGAGATGTCCCGTGCCCCTAAAAACAACAAAGGTTTTAAATAACAACAATGAAAAGTTTCTCTTCCTTACTGCTCCATAGAAAAGTTCTTGTTTTTTGCTCCATTTAATACGTAATTGCATACACAACCTTGCAAGCTCTACAAGGAGGTGTTAGTTCCTCTACCGCAAGCTAGTTTGTGATGAAAATTCATGTATGAAATAGGACATTGATCAGAATACTATGCCTGAAAGAAGAGGAAATATTTGTTGATACTTAAGCCACTAGGGTACCCGAGTCCGGGTAGATGAATCCACTAGATTTAAAGCAGAATTGGTACGGCTTCCGTTCTTACTAGTACCATTAACCCATTAATGCCTAGCGTCCCTTTTTAGGGACGGTCCAAAAAGTGTCTGAATTTACCAAAAATAAACATTTCAACCAAATAATAGTGTTCAATTATTACTTTGGTATTGTTTCAATTCATTATTAACAGATTGCAGCACATAACCACTGTAAAGTGTGTTCTGTAGCCGTGTAACCAGTATACAAAATATCTTTGGGGGAAAAATGTCAGGCATTAATGGGTTACGGTGGAAGTCCGTTTTATCTCAACACCCATGCCATAGGACCCGTTCATAGGGCAGGCGATCATTCACAACACACATTCATACAGAGAAAGGATAAGGACAAGAGATAGCGAAAGAGTATCCATGCCCGAGAGGGGTTTGAACCCGGGACCGCCCAATCCCAGTCAGGCTTTTCTGACTACGAGACAAGGTGGCCGGCAGTAGAAAAATACCTGATGGTTTTATGAAAGGGCAGTTTAAAGCCACAGGGAAACAGTGAGACTTTTTAAATTCTTCTTATTAGGAGAAGTTAAGAAAAGGCTCATTAGGAAACTGGAAGGCATCCTTGGATGATGTTAACAGCGCAACTTATCAATCATCCTCAACGACCTTCAAGAAAATGAAATCAAAGTGTTCGTGCTTCATCTAAGTTTGTCTTTTCAGGAGAAATAGAAAAAAAAAAAAGCTCTGTAAAATACCCCAGCATTTTTTTTTTTTTTTTTTTTTTTTTGTATATGGAGCGCATGAGAAAAATCTTATAGTCCATTGCAGCCCCGTTTGTCTTTTCAGAAACAAACAATTTAGCAAGGAAGGAAACGAAGAAAACGGAGAGCTCTTTCCATTCATAGATACGATGATAGCAGTCTTCAATAACTGGGCAGAAAAAGGGAAGTACTCCATATTTAAGAAGTTATCACATTGCTTGGCTTTTAAAAATTTTGTGAAAAGAAGAAAAAAATCCCTTTCAGTCAATTTTATGAAATAAAAATAGTTAAAGGGTCATTTAACATGACTTTGTGTTTGGATTTCTTTTCTGCACAAGTGAGCTTGATTCTGGACACTTTAATTTTTAAAAAAGTTTTTCTCATTTAACCCATTTATGCCCAAGTTTTTTTAAACAATATTTTTCAATATTTGTCTGCTTAAATATTTATTAAGTTATTTAACGTCCTGTTCATGGGATATTTTGCAGATAAGTGAGCAAAATACGGCCATACTTGACTTTACTTTTGCAGAGTAACATTACAGAAGGCATCTTCGATCAATTTTAAACAAATCATTTTAAAATAGCTTAATTTTATGAAAAATAAGTTCGCAAAAAAAACTTACTTTCTTTGGTTACCCATGCTGGATCGTTGCTTGACTTATTTGTCTGAAAATAGCTGTCAATAAATAAACTCTGATATACAAATAGTGGCTCTAACTGGTTTTTTCAAGAAGGACTATTTAACTTGTGAAAAACAGCTTTAGTAAAATGATATACCCATTACAGGTTTTTGTATGCAGTAACTAACAAGCGTCCCGTTTTTAGCCTACTGGGCATAACTGGGTTAAAATTGTATAATGAATTATCAGATAATTTTATTTCACTTGGGGGTGGGGACTGAGTATTCAAGGACAAATGAAATTAAGAAGGAAACTACAATCTCTCTGAGCCAAGAAAATACAGAATGCTTTTTCTAATAGTTTTTTTTAATCAGGAAAAGGACTTACACCTCTGAACAATATGTTTCTTTCATATAATAGGACTCATGTACATTGAAAGGACTACACTGCAAAAAATAAACTGTGGTTTTTACAGTATAATACTGGCAGCAGAGGTTCCAGTTTAAAACTGTAAAATGCACAGTAATAACCTATAAAATTAGCAAGTTTACAGGTTATCACTGAAAATAGCAATTTTAGTTCACTACTGTTAAATTAGCAATTTAACAATTTATTACTGTAAAATTACTATAAAATTAGATGTACTAGATTGTAAAAAGAACACCTATTTTTTACGGTGTAATTGGCCTTGGATATTGTGCTTGAGATGTTATTTACGATGAATTTGAAAATTTAAAGAAGAGAACGTTATCATTATTTGGAGTATAAGTGTCAAGTTTTTAGATGACACAAAATTTTACGTTTACTGGCCTTATTAAATGAATAGTGATTGTCCTTATTACTGCTCTGAAATGTAAAAGTTTTTACAAGTTGCAAGTTGCAAGTACAAATACTCACTCTTACAAGCTGATTGAAATTATATTAAATCAATATAAATATAAACTTATATGCTTGTAGCATTAATAAATACAATGTAAGCACATTGATAAATTTAAGTGACACCTTCGTAACTGGGGTTCATTGTTATCAACCCCTGGTCCGATATGCATACTATTTTTTTTTTCATGGACACGGACCCCTCACTAGCTTTAAAGGGCCCCTTTGCACCCGACTGGACCACTTTGAGAACTACTGTATTCAGAACCGATCTAAAAATTTAGGGCTATCGACACAGCATTGTCTGAGTCTCACAGGATGCAATTTTGAAATCAGTATAAATTGTACTTAAGCACAAAATATTGCTTTTGGAAAGTTAATTTATTTAACTACCTGCATGATACATTATGATACATTAAAACGCTTCTTAAATAGAAGATATATCATATTCAAATACATATACTTCGAAAAATCAAGTGAAAAAAAGAACCGTTAAGACTTTTGAGAGCCCTAGAATCGGGAATCGAGAGCCTTAAGGTAAACCAGGCCCCTGACTGCATTAGACGATTAGAACTTTTAACCAGGGCTGCGTAGTCGGAGGGCAAATGATCAACTCCGACTCTGATTCCAGGAATTTTAAAATCTTCGCCTCCAACTCTTTTGCCTCAAAACCAATCCGACTCTTCAGCAATGGCAGAGTTACGGACTTGGAGTGAAAATGAACGACCCCGACTTCGACTCTCCGAATGTTCCCGAATGAACTCCAGCCTCCGACTCCGCAGCCCTGCTTTTTAACTGACATAATTAAAAAGAACCTAATCAACAAAACTGCAACGTCTAGTTCATTAAACATTCATCTTAATTTAAATACGCCTTTCCACCTCAAGATCTGTAACTCCTTTACATTTACTCAGCTTCTGTGACCATTTTTTCCCTCTATTCATAGCAAGAGGAGCGTATTAAACGAATTAACCAAGTCCTTTCGCAGCCAAGATGCACGGCAACCCTCCTTCACAGCCCCTCCAACATAAACCTGAAGGCGGTGTCTACATCTTCCAGAATGAGCCACTTGTTACTCCACCTTCTCGATGGGATCTTAATCGTCCGGGATTTTCTTCACCCACGCGCCCACCCCTTAAGTGCTCTTTCATGAGATAGGGGCGGGAAAAATATGTTTCCCTTCACATTTCTTCTTGCTGGTGTTTTCGGAGCTGATGAAAGAATAGACAGAAGGCGGACTGCTTGCTTTTTGGAGCGTCGTGCCAGGATATTTCCTCCCCAGATGTGTTTTGTTGACACTTCTTGTCTGCTCTCACAATCATTTTCCACTGATTCGCAAACTATGACGATTGATAAAACAAGACATGATATAGCGTCGCTGCTAAAACGGTTTCCATGATACTTGGAACATAAAAGTTAAGGGCTTTAGAACTCTCCGTTGACGATCTCGTAGATGTTACTCATACTAAAAGTATGCTCCCTTTAGAATATTTACAACTTAGACTTATTCTTTGTTCATTTCGAACATGTTCAGAGACAAAACTTGATAATAATGCGACATTTTACAAGCTCCCATATTTTAAAATCGAAAATTTATTCATCTTTTTTCTTTGTAACACAGAAAACATAGGGAAGGAAATGAACTAACGAGTAGCGAGTGTAGCAGATGAGAGTTTTTCAAAGCTTTAAACCTACGAATTATACTCTGTTTTGAATGCATAAATTCTACTTTTGAATGTGTTTTTGGAAAGTATTCGACTCTTGGTTTCATGTGTTTAGCAAGTAATAATTGCTACTTGTTTCAAAACTGTTAAGTTAATAAAAATTCTTTAATCAAATTAAAGGATAGGGGGGAGGGGGCAGACTATTTTTTCCTGATTTTATTCTATTCTACTTTTGCTAACTTAAAACCGAATCGTTAAACTCTTTTTACGAGAATTTCAAGTTTCAGTTCTCGGATGTGTCCCGTGCAATAGATTCTTCAAGCGAAATATAGTAATTAAAATTTTAAAAAAACTGAAAGAATTGTGAAGCATAAATTGTTGACACGTAAAAAGAGATCTGAAGATATTTTCAAAAATAATGATTTCTAATCATAATTCTCAAATACTTAATTGGAAATTTTTAATTTATGTTCTGAAACCTGTTTCAAATTCTTTGTTGGATGTTTTAAATTGTTAAAAAGTGAAATTGCTAAATGTAATTCTGTATTACTCGAAAAACGACATTTTTTTCCCTTTCCGTGCGGCGTTGTTTATATAATTCTAGAATACGTGTCTGAAGCAATTAATTATCCACTTCTGTTGCTTTCTGTTGCTGTCCAAATACACCAGGAACTACAGAAAACCACATTTAAAAATTTCAAAACAAATTGAAGTCTTCGTTTGATAATTTAAGCCACCGGTAAAACACTGATTATTTGTTTCTTTGTCCAAACATGAAAATTATAAGCAAGTTATCTTCTGGGGTAATTTAAGCCAATTTCATTTTTCTTATATTTCTCCGGACACACTCCAAATTAATGGAGAACAATATTCAAATTATCCCCCCCCCCCTATCTTGAGCTTTTTTTTTTCGAAGCTCCTTTCTTTTGAAGCAATTTTTTTTCTCTCTAGCACTTTTCCTTTCCGATGTACCGTTTTTCTCGCGAATTTTACTTTCAGAATATGGGGCATGACGGTCTCTAAAATATCATTTTGTATCGCTGTAACTATTCATTTATTTACTGGGCAGTTCATTTTACTTTATGTATTTATTTTACTTTGTTTCCAAATACGGCAGGAATTCCTAAAAAACAAGACAAACATTTTTCTAAAGTTTTTCACGCCAGTCAAAGAGCATAAAGCTTTTTTTTTTTTTTAAATTCGTTTCCGAAAATAGTTTCATAAATCCTCGAAAACCACATTATGAGTTGTACTAAAAATCGATTCAAACGACCATTTAAAAAAGTTACATTTAAGTCCTACTTTTCTTCAAAATAAATATGTATCAATAAAAACTGGACTCATATGAAATTACTTTACGTGCAGAGTTGATGCTAAATTCAGTCCTTGAGATAATGAAGTGATTTTAAAGTAATAAACAACAATATCTAACATAACTAAAAACAAAAACTATAAATAAAAATATTAACTGTAAGATGAATACAATAAATGTATAATAGAAGCAAAAATATCGTTTTCTTAAAGAACATTCTGAACAGACTTGAAATAATTTTCTTTGCCGCCAATGAGTACCACATAAAAAAAGAATTTTGCACATAAAAAAATAGAAACTCAACTTTTCTTGACCTCGAATGTAAGAATAACTTTACCATCACCTTTGTGGCAGTGAAATGGAGGAAATAGGAGGAAATGATTTTAACTAAGTGATCAATCTTAGTTACAGAACATGATTAGAGGTGAATCTCATTAAGATGCCTTATTAAAGATGTATTCCTCGTTACTATGAACAAATACGGGTCTCCTGATTCAACCGGGTGCACATTATACAGTATAAACACTGCTTAATAGCTCATGCCGTTCTAGTTAGCTAAACTGAGATTAGTTCTGCGACCACTCAGTCAGACCGTGGAACATGCCTTTAGAGCAGAGGAAGAAAGATCGATCTGTTGACTACAAAATCTCTCTTCCTTGTCAGCCTTGTTCCACGGTCATCCCCTCAAAATGACCATTATTTCAAAGAACCAGGTTACTGTTTTCAATGAAAAACGCAAATCTCTCGCTTATACTTCACTTCTTTCAAGTGCATCATCTCTCAGTTGTACCCCGACTTTCAGAATTCCTGATCTCAATGAAATTTAATGTTATTAAGTTTTCATTGTGCATTCTTTTTAGAGTCAGCTCTCAGGAATGGGCTGGTAAAACCTTTACTATATATATATATATATATATATATATATATATATATATATATATATATATATATATATATATATATATATATATATATATATTTATTCTCATGATTTCAAAGAAATTCTTATACAAGAGAATAGCAACTTTCCCGTTTGAAGATTTATCCATTTTGAAATACTGCTGTAAAATATATAGGTAATTAACAGGTTATCCAACGTTTGCTCACACAAGTTCCTACAGATACAAATTTAATTTTCTTTCAAATTTATCTTTCTTAAAATCTTCTTGACTGGAAAATTAGCACATTAAAATGGAACTAGAAATTACTACTCTTTCTACATTTTTGTACTAGTCATTTGTCTTCAAATTCAATTTGGGCCGAAAGTAAAGTTGAATCTTATTTTTATATATCTCTCACTCATGTGTCTTTTTTCTTGTAAAAGTAAGAGAATATTCAAATGTTAATAAACATTTTTCCAAAGGTAAAATCTCATTAAGTCGGCAAATAGTTTTTTTACTTAAAAAAATTATTATTATTATTATTATTATTATTTAATAGAAACTAATTGATAAGTCCAATCACACCTAATTATCTGTTTCAGGAAGAAACTTAAAAGTTAGCAAATTAATCCCTCTTTTAAGGATTTACAGAAAAGTGTTTGGAGATTAAATTTCACAATAATTCATTTTAAGCCTTATTGCTCATCTTCATATGGCATTATGTGCGTACATATAACGACTGTTACAGACTCTCCCCGTAGGAAAAATTTTAACAGACAGTTCTAAAAAATCCAGAGAGTAAGAATTAAAATTAAAGAAACGATACTTTTTTTAAAGTTAGGTGTACATTAAAATAGTTACTTTTCTTCAAAGCTTTCGTTTTTGCTTTTTCACCTTTCTCTTTAATTTTTTGTTTCTTTTTTGAATCTTCTCTTTAGATTTTTTTTATTTGAGGTTTTTACTTTTTATCAAAGCTAATAATGTATTTTATTTTTGTTATTATTTATGTCCTTAATTTTAGGCCTTATTTTCAAGAAGAAGTGATAGTTAATAGTACAAAATAATTAATCGCCAGTCTTCATGCTTAATTTAACGAGTACTATTTTAATTTAAAATTGAAACTAAATAAAATTTTACTATTTTTCATCGATTTTAATATCATAGTAAAAAAAGAAAAAGTAAACAGCAAGAACAATTATAGTTTCACATTACTTAATCTTTACTTAATAATATAAAGCTGAAGAGTTTGTTTGTTTGTTTGAACGCGCTAATCTCAGAAACTACTGGTTCGATTTGAAAAATTATTTTTGTGTTGAATAGTCCATTTATCCAGGAAGGCTTTAGGCTATAGGAGTTATTGTTATAACTAAAAATAATAATGCTATATATAGATAAAGAGAGAGGGTAAATTTTGTAGGTATGTATGTTCCGGGTAATCTCCGGAACCACTGAACCGATTTGAAAAATTCTTGCTGAATATGAAAGGTAAATTCTCAGATTGAAACATGGGCTTATGTTTGAAAAGATTCGATAAGCGATTCTTTTTTTATTCGAATTCAAGGCAATTTTCACATAAATTGCCGAATACTGGGGTTCAAAATTCATTGCACATATTAATTTTATATATCGTTGGAAGCAGAAAAATTTTCTCCGTCCTATGCAGTTTGTTCGATTCTCTTACTTAAACATAGCACGAGTTATTAAATTTTTAAACTTGCCTTTTGCAAGGCTTCGCCCGATTTCTTGCAATACTTGGTTCATTAAAACCATCAATAAAAAATTAAACTAAATATTCCGCAGTTTTGATAGCCATTGGATAGAGCGATATTTTTAACCCCAGAATTGATTCGACTTACATTCGAAGAACCAAGCTTTTATCTCCACTAGGAAAAAAGTTACAAGCGTTTGAACTTTGTGTTCGAAAGCCTCTTTTCTGATCAAATTATTAACGTTTTATTGCGTTGCTATGCCGACATCTTTTCAATTCATTGTTGGTTCCCTTTTCTTCATTTCGTTTCTTAAAAGCATTTTATTTTACGGTGTTTCTAGGCCCTACTATGATGATTATAACAAGGCAAATAATGCCTTTTAGTTAAGAACAATTGCAAAGCTTTTGGCCTTTAATATTTAATCTACATGTATAAAAACGGAATAAGGGGAAGATTTCGCTGAAATTTTCACCGTTTGTTCCTTTTGGTACTGGGAAAGTTTAGAGACCAGTTTCAAAAAAATCCGATGAGTAGTTATTTTTTTTTATTTCAATTTAAGATCTGATTTTGTCTTTTTAATTTTAATTTAAAACTCCATTTTCCAAGGCTTTCATCAATTCAATCGAGTATTAAGTGTATCAACTCAACTCCCTGGCAGATAGATGGAATTGCTAATATCATTTCCCCGTTTCGTATTAAACGTTCAAGGCTCAAGTCAATTCAAAAAGTTATGTTTTTTCAGCTTATCTGCGTATGGGCGAAGTTTAAGTATAGAAAGCAATCGGGACTTTTTAAGACACGTGTCACTTGACATAATTTTATTTTCAAGTTAGGCCGTGCAAAGCCGGGCCACGCAGCTAGTTTCTTATAAAATGAACACATTCACAAAGTATCAACGTGGTCTTTAATTTCACACAACACCTATGCCCCCCGGGGAACACACTATACACCCTGGGGAAGACTCACAAATCACGCGCGAAGAAAAACATGAATGTTATGTTTATCAGACATAAATGCACTTAAAAATAGCCATGAGAAAAAAATAGACATAGAAAAGTACAAAAATGCCTAGATGTATGATCTCTAACGTAAGTAACTATCTGAAAATAACGTTGACCTCGTGGTCATTTATCTTCAACGGGTTCAACGTATGACAATTGCGTTACATTGGCAACAAACGTTCACTTCGCGAAAGTTAAAAGCTACACAACACTCCTAATCTCGGGTCAGCAGTGCCTAGTATTAGTCAGGAAAAAAAATCTATTATAAAAACCTAAAACAGAAGGAAGTCATAAAACAACGTATCCAGGGAATAGGACGAGAGAGAGAAAAAAAAAATCGCGTTGTAGATTCCCGTCACGCGAAGTATATTTTTTCCCCTACGGCCCATCTCGACACCACAGCGCTGTCACATTCATATTGTCGAGCAAGATCCATTTACGGGGGGCATCTTCATTCACTCGCGCTAATTGAATCTTTGGTTCGGACGTCACGCGTTCCCATGGCAACACCCGCGCGGCACTTAAAACCCTATCTGCACGCCGCGCGCCCCCCTCCCCCTCATTTCCCTGGCGCGCCGTCTTTAATTTAAAATTACTCATTGCCCTCCCCCTCAGTGCAAATAGTTTCGGGACAGTGTCCAGCTGCCCGCGCATTAAGAAACCTTGACCGCTCCCGTTCGATTATGAATCAGCCACGGAGGGAGATGAAGATCTAGCCCAGATTAGGCAGCATCCGGACTGATACTCCGAATCTGCAGTAAACGGAATGCTGCTGGACCAAATGTTTCTGATTAACACGGGTTTACAGAATTAGAGTAGTCTTATCTCAAGGAAAGAACAGTTTATAATTTATTTTTCAGAATAATGTTAAAAAGCTTTATTATTATTATTAATATAAGACGAATTAGTAGCATTCATCTTTCTGTAAAATCTGGGGTGCCCGAATCGGGAGAGTCCACATTAAGAAACCTTGACCACTCGATTATGAATCAGCCACACGGAGGGAGATGAAGATCTAACCCAGATTAGGCAGCATCTGATACTCCGAATCTGCATTAAACTGAATGCTGCTGGACCAAATATTTCCGATTTGCACAGGTTTACAGAATTTGGGTTGTCTGCTTAGTGAAAGAACAGTTCATAGTTTTTTTTTTTTTTTTTTTTTTTTTTTTTTTTTTTTTAAGAATAATGCTGAACAGCTTTTTTTGTTAGTATTATTATTTCTCTCAGACGAATCAGCAACATTATCTTTCTTCAAAACCTGTGGTGCCCGAATCGGGAGAGCGCACATTAAGAAACCTTGACCGCTCCTGATCAATTATAAATCAGCCACGGAGGGAGATGAAAATCTAGCCCAGATTAGCAGCATCCGGACTGATACACCCTAGTGGAATATCTGTATTAAAGGAAATTCGGCTCGACCAAATGTTTTCCGCATATACAGATTTACAAAATTAGAGAAGTTGTTGTTGATGTTGTCTTGTGCCAGCCATGCAGGCAACTTGGGGTGCGCTACTTCACTTTCCAGCTGTACCGTCATTTGGTGGAAAGTCCGACTTCCACAGGACACGCATGCCATAAAGACCCGCTTTTAGGGTAGGCAACCATTCACAGCACGACACATTCACACAAAGGACAAGGACATGAGTACATCCACGCCTGAGCCGAGATTCGGACCCGGGACCTCCCCCATTCGGTTCTCTGACCACTAGACAAAGTGGTCGGCACAATAAGAGTAGTCTGATCAGTGAAAAAACAGTTCATAATTTATTTTTTAGAATAAAGTTAAAAAGCTTTTTTTTTAAATCTCAGACGAATTGGCAACAGTAACTTCCTGCAAAACCAGTAGTGCCCAAGATATATCAGGACCCAGGGGCGCCCCGAGCTTAAATTTTTGGGAGGGGGAAAATTCTCAATTTGCCGAATGGAACTTCAAAATGTGCTGAATGAAAAAAATACGAGTATGCACACAAACCTTATTCCATTACTTTGTGAGAAAAGACGATGGGTATCACTAAAAAAAAAAAAGAAAAAAAAAAACAAGAACTTTGATAACTAGCAAAGGGGTTGTATGCGGAATCGTCAAAGCGATTGATTGGATTTCTGATATACATTTATACAGATTAAAACATATTGACTGCAAGACAGATTATAAAATATTGCATTTTAGTAGCTTATTTTTCAATGGCGAATCAACGAAATTATAACGGGATTTTTTTTTCAACACTATTTCTTCATATATTACATGCATAATTTATTGAAAATGATGAAAACTAATTTCATTAAATTCCAAAAGCATAATGTCTAAAAAATAATTTGAACAAAGATTAAAATTAATTTATGGCTAAAATTTTTACACAATTTTTTCCAAAGGCATGACGACTTTTAACGCAGAAATTAATTTGTTTCTAATTATTGAGGTCGGTGGCGGATTTACCAAGTCACACATGTCGCAACTGTGACATAAGAGCCCGGAAAGAAATTTAAACTGCACATGAAAAAATGTTCACGTTAAACAAGGGGCTCCCGAAATTTATTGCGGCAGGCTCTCAAATGTGGGAGTGCTATGGCCATTGATTTAAATCAGTGAGTAAAAAATGCATTGAAACAAATTAAAAGAAGAAGAAAAACAGATCAATTTTAAACTAACCGTTAATGGCGATAATTCGCTGCTTGAAGCAGTCTTCATTTTCTTTCTTGCAGCATCAAATGGATTTTTAGAGCTCCAGCAAGTTTCACGGAGGATATGTCTTCCACCGTGGCAAAGTTCCTCATGTTTTCGTTTATAACCGTTATCAAAATTAGTTCCACAAATTAAACACTCAACTTTTTATCGTTTACAAATTATCTTCATTGCAAGCAAAATCAACAAATTAAATAAAACAGATAGATGTATTTCAGTACTATAATTAAAACGAAAAACAATATTGAACTAGTTCGACGGTCGATTCTTTTCATAGTGAAAAAAGTCAAGAAATGGAACTAAATAAATGAAGCTAAGCAGATAACATTTTTCAGTGCGAGAAATGAGAAAATCTGCTAGTGAAGCAAAAACAAAATGAAGTCACCGCACATAATATTTTTTGCGCTCTAAGTGCAACATTTATGCATTGCACCATTTTCACTATATATTATCCGTCTTGTCAGGGGTCATGCTACACACACTATGGAATTCACCTAAAGGAGCCAAGGAAAGAAACGGTTTGGTTTATAGTAAATAAAGTCAATAAAAGAATGAGATATATTTTTATTTATAGAATCTTCTGATTTTCAAAGATGACAAATGTATAACAAAGAAAAGAAAGATTGCAAAAAAAAAATATTCCAATACTGTCCCTGAATGTGCCGAATCGTTGTCCGATTTTGCCGAATAAGGAAGATGTTTGGGAGGTCCCGGTGACCTCCCTGGACCTCCCTTCGGGGCGCTTCTGTCAGGACCGTAAAAAGACTTTAGTTTCGGGGAGGGTTACCATACACATTTCTCGCGAAAGCTATATGGCTAAAAAATGTGATTACATATTGCATATTTTATTGGTTTTCGCCAGAGTAGATGCGAAAAGGGAATTAACGTGAAAAATGTTTTAAAACAATGACGATACTTTTCAAAGTAGGAAAAAAATGTCTCTTTTAATCACGCAAAAGAATAGATGCGTTTACTCACATACGCGCATTCGAAGTAATAGTTTGGAAATTTATATTTTATGACCCTTATAAAATGTGTTAAATATACAGTTTAGTACTTTCAATTTTAAAGAACTTTAGTATTTTTGTTAGTGGTGTTCAGTTTGAAGAAAAAAGGTGTATTGTTCCGTAAGAAGTGATGATTGTGATAACTACAAAAAGAATAAATAAGAAAAAAAAATTACATATATTCAATAAAGAGAATTTCACTTTTCAAAGGCAATTTTAAAGTAAATGAAATAAATTAAAATAAAATAACAATCATAAGTTTTTCAGCAAAAAAAGTGCATAATAAGTATTTTTTGGAATAGTTTTGAAAAATTTCGGAGGGAGTTTGAACCCTAAAAACCCATTCCTTAAATACGGCCCTGATGTATATATATATATATATATCAAAAAGAGAAAATAATAGCTCATGAAGAGTAACTGTGCATAAATTGGAGTAAGAGAAATAAATGGAACAACAATGTGAAACATCAGGAAAAACGTTTAAAACTACTTGAAATGTAAAACGAACATGTAAAACATCAACATGGGTAATGTGCTGCTTAATCTTCAGATCTGATTATATATATATATATATATATATATATATATATATACTAGCTGACCCGGCAAACGTTGTTTTGCCATATAAATAATTTCCTAGTAATTTCTAGTGTAGACAAAAAATAGCTTACTTATTGTAAGTATGTATGTACGTATGGTAGAATGTGTATATTGTATGTATGTAAGAATGTGGTATATGCGTGAAATAAGCATGGAGCGCTGTGAACGATGAGGGAATATAAAAATAACAAAAGGCAAACATTATTTTTAAGTTATTATAATTTATTCCTTAAAATTATATATCATTAATTAAACAATTACGACAGTAACACTATTAAACAATATCAATCTCTTAATGCTATAGCGTGAACAATATTTTTTGTTAGTCCATCTTTAGCTAACACAAACAAACTGGATGGTTTACCCACTCGAGAGCATGCCACGTATAATTGTCCGTGTGAAAAACATGGTGTTCTCAAATCTAAGCCACAAACAGACATCGTTTGACCTTGGGATTTGTTGATAGTCATTGCAAATGCCAATCTAATCGGAAACTGAATACGTTTGAATTGAATTGGCACATCTGTAGGTATAATAGGAATCCGTGGTATGAGTATATTTTCACCTCTGAACTTGCCAGTTAAAATCCTGGCTTCGATCACGTTTTTCATTAATTTTTGAATGACTAATCGCGTACCGTTGCACAGCCGGGGCGGGTTCAAATTACGAAGCAAGATAATTGGAGATCCAACCTTTATTTTTTAAAAATTTGTGTCACTTTAATGGTCGTTCATACCCCCCCCCCCCTCTCGCAGTAAAAAAAAACTTTACACAGCAGATTTTGCCTAATAACTCAACACTCATGGTGTTTGATACATTTTATTTGTTTGTAATGATGTTTTTTGGTCACAACCAATATGAAAATCACAAAAAATAGTTACTTTAATTTTTAACATATATTTATCTTCTTCAGAATTTTTGACTTTTAATTTTACCTTGAATTTGACGTAAATGCAAGGTATAAAATACAGAATTTTATAAAGGTACAAAAATTAACATAATATAATTGATAGTGTATATAATTTTTGAAAAAATAATATAAGTGCCGCAAATCAAAAACCATTTATTGCCACAATCGATTCAAAGCCCCCAAAAATGGCGCAAACGTCCATAAGAAAATTCTACAGCATCGAAGGACCCCATTGCCAATTTTAACAAAGATCCGACCAAAACTGTCATTTTGTACTATAAAAAAATATAGGGTAGATCCCATGAGGGGATGTACCTGCATAAGGACATTACAATCATTAAAATCATTCAAAAAAAAAAAAAACATGCAGCTGTTCGAAAAAATCCTTGCGGGCCTGGATTCGATCTCATTCCATCAGGAACTTCAACCTGATGCGCATAACCACTTGACCATCGTCGGTGTCGCTACATTGAAGTAAGGATTATACGTATAAACACCATATTGTTTTAAGGTTCAGTAGATCAGATGTTATGTGCGAACAAAACAAAATTAGGAGTGGACTACCCCTAACATTTAGTTGGATGAAAAATAGATGTTGGCCGTTTCTCATAGATACTGGATAAGCACAAAAAATTTCATCAAAATCGGTCAAGCCGTTTCGGAGGAGTATGGCAACGAAAACTGTGACACGAGAATTTTATATATTAGATATATATATATACACACACTCAAGCACATTGAAAATAGCGACACAAGAAGAAATCGTCGGATTGATCAGCGACTGCGTCTACAGTGGTGTCAAGCCAGATCAATGTGGAATGTCACAGATTGGCAAAAAGTTGTGTTTAGTGATGAGTCTCGGTTTGTTTTAGGGACTGATGATAACCGTGTACGGGTGTGGAGGCGCCCAGGTGAGCGGTACAATTCCTCCCACACTGTTCTACGTCACACTGCCCGCACAGCTGGTGTTATGGTCTGGGGGCCATATCCTATGATAGCCGGTCCAATCTAATTGTGATGCGTGGAAACTTAACCGGCCAACGTTACGTTGATGATATTCTTCGACCCCATGTAGGACCTTTCCTAAATGGTCTCCCAGGGGCAATTTTCCAGCAAGATAATGCTCGTCCGCATACAGCAAGAGTTGCTCAAGACTTCCTACGTCATTTTCAGACTCTTCCATGGCCGGCCCGCTCCCCCGACTTATCCCCTATAGAGCATGTGTGGGATCAGCTAAAACGTCAGATGCCATCGTGTCACTCTGTGCGTGATTTGGAGTTGGCTGTTACAAATTTGTGTGTCCATCTGCCTCAGGACAACATCAGGCGTCTAATCAACTCAATGCCGGACCGTGTGGCGGCATGTATTGCAGCTAGAGGTGGTCCAACGCGCTATTGAAGTTGCCTTGTATTTGTGTCCTTGCACACCCTGTATTCGTTCAATTGTCTTGAGTTTTAGATCAAGTGAATCTCTTATCTGTATCATTATGTGTATTAAATTTCATTTCAATCCGATGCTCTCTTCTTGGGTCGCTATTTTCAATGTGTATGAGTGTATATAGATAGATAGATAGATAGAGAGAGATCTTAAGTTAATTAATCCTACTATTTATGTCTAGATGAGAGATACAAATTAGAATCCAGAAAGAGACACGATGATTAAGTCAGCCTGGAGCAGCTGACATACAGGCAGATTAAGTTCACGGCGACTGCCCCACAGCGTGACGAAAAATGATCTTAGCTTATTATAAATAAAGAAAAAGGAAAGGAAAAAAAAATCAGGAATTTTTTTACCCTCTTGGTTCGATAACCAGAATCCACCTGACGCAAAAACCCGCCGAAATTACTAGGAGCGCCTCTTAAAAGTGTGCCAAAGGAATCATGCTCCAAACGATTTGGATTTCCATCTGGAGAATTTATCTTCCATTCACCCCAGTTAAGGAAGGCCCTTCACCCACGGGCCTGGTGTTTTCCGAATGAGTATAATTGCCCCTCTATGAGAGAGAAAAAAAACGATGGCTCGTTAATTGTAGAGTTTCTGAGCCTATGTTTTTTATGTATAATTAAATGTTCAATAGAGGTTTTAAATCTTCCGCAAAGAGAAATAAGGGTTTCTTTTAAATATAAAGATTAATTCATAGCAGGGAAGGTCAAAAGAAAAAAATATTTCTCAGTATTGAAAAACGGATTAATAAGATATTGTAAATCATTTTCTGTAACCAATCATTAACTACACTGCAAATAAGAAGCCTAATTAGAATATTTGATGAGAAGAAAATATCCATGCGTTAAAATGACCTTGAAAAGGCTATTTAACTCGAAGAAACAGAAACAGGTGGAATCTTTGGGTGGTAGCATTGAACCCCAATAAAAGCGTCAGCAGCCAAAGTAATCAACACCAATTAAGAAAGTTTTCTGTTGCAAACAAATAGAATACATTATGTGTACAAAATTTTAGCTTTGATTTACAAAATTAAACAGGGAACAAACTCTAGTAGAGGTTATTAAACAATAATAAAAATAATTCATTGAGAAAAAAAAAAGATTCATTTTCAGTCCTTATTGAAAACTGAAAGTGAGAGAAAAATAAAAAAAACATTAATTATAAAATAGTTCTTTAAATGAAATCGAGGAAAAAATCGACCAGAGCCAGTTATACAGGGTGTTTGAATTAAACGTACTCAATTTGAACGGTTAATTAAAACGTCTGTAATTACGGACTTACGTTCAGCATTCATACCAGAGAACAGCTTGTGTTTTCCTCTCATGGGGGACTGATTTTTCCTTTTTTACCCCTTATGAAAAACCCAGGCGCGTCAAGATGCACAAAATAGATATTTGCAATACAAACCGAAGCCGTGCCAAACTCGCGTTATTTCCCATCCATGGACTGTGGCAGTTTCGTGCTTATTATGCACTCGTCAGCTATTGGAATAGAAAAGTAACTGAGTTGGAGGCAAAAATCCTCTTATAGAACAAAAGAGCCAAAAAAACTGGTAGCTAATGTGAAATTAGAATACCAGCGAGCGACCGCACTTGGTACGGTGCAACTCGTAAATTTTATCAGGCCGAGCTCGAGTTTAAAGCAGTGAGTAACCGCCCCTAAGCAAGGGTTAAGGCAGGAAACATGCCAATACACGTCGCAACAATAGATTTTGTCGGTAAAACTTTAAGAACTCTGGCCGCTAAATTTTGTGCCAAATTTCAACCCTCATAGCGCTTAAGTGTGTCAATTCCACGAAAACGCCGTCATCTTGTCCCGCGCGTGACGCTCATGTATTTCATAAAAAAAGTATTGCTTTAAAAAAGATAATTAACTAAATTTTGTTGGTTAAGAAATCACAAACCGGTGTGGAATTTCTTAGGGAAAAAACTTCGTTCATTACGTTAAAATTACTATATTTTTAATGAAGTATATGAATGTCACGTGCGAAGACAAAATGGCGGCATTTTCATGGAATGGCTCTTAAACTTGTTTTTTTTTAATCAAAAATTGGGTACTGTTTAAA
>JAXGGA010008685.1:0-55453 GCA_038373865.1 Uloborus plumipes | reverse complement strand
GAATTATAGTTAAAGGTGCGAAATAAATGTTCCACGAATAGCTGAAAGCACGCAGGTTCTATTTAAGGCAATTAGATTTCTTTACTTCCACGGAAAGGTAAAAGAATAGAATCAGTAGAAATGAATTTTTGAGATATTTGAAGAAACGCGTTTTGAGATTCCATACTAACGAGGGAAATGTTGGTATAAGAGTCATCTTCACCATATGCTTACATTACAAAATTTTTAAGTAATTTTTTTAACTTGCTATTTTCTTTTAGAAACACTAACAGATGTTTAGTCACATATTGTAGGTGTGTAAAAAAGTAACTGGTTGTACACTTTGATGAATAATTAGGTATTCAAATGCTGTTGTAAAACTGTAAGTTGCAAGGAAAATTGTCGTCCATTACCATACAAAATCAATATGAAATCTCACTTTTAAACTATATCATAGAGCCTTGAACCAACTTTATTTGAAATTATTTGCGCCCTGAAGCTAAAAACGATGTTTGTGATGATTGAAATATTGATCAAAAACTCTAAGGTAACGAATTTGACATTTGGTAACGGATTTGACCAGTAACGGACTTGACATTTCAACCAAAATGTCAAATTATGGCTAGGTTGTCGAATTTAAAAATTGAACTACAATATGCATTTTCTTAGAGTTGTATAAGGAACAATATTTAGGGGTAAAAGTTTAGAAAAAGTAAAATTAATACTAAAATCTTTGGTAACGGACTTGACAAAGAATAAAAATACGCACCGGGGAAAAATTTTGTGCGAAACGCCACAGCAATACTTCTCGACTTAGGGAAACAAAATGGTACAAAATAGTTACGTCACTAATTTGTTAAATTAACTGAATACGTGTTACCATCTTTTGACTTCAATAAATACCTTTTTTAGCTAAAATAATCTTAGGGTAACGGACTTGACAAGAACTTCCGGACAAAATATATTCATACATTCCTTATTGAAATAAAATTACTATTGTCAATATTTATTATGAATACCATATACTAATAGTCAATATATAAAAATAATATGTCGCATTTACTTTTTTTGACCATTAAGTATAGGAAAAAAAATAGTTGAACTTGCGAAAGTTGGAAATGGACATGCGTTTTTGCCTTGATTCTCATTTTTAAAGACTTATATAAAAATAAATAAATAAATTTCAATAATTTGTTGAGTGATAGAATTTTTTTGGGGGTATTTCTTGCAGAAAATAATTATTCGCATTGAATTTAAAGTATAAGTTATGCTTCAAAATCGTCTTTTTAACCTCCGGACAGCAAATGTAAGCAAATTTTGAAAATGACCCATAAACTTGTTCCCTAAGGGAAACTAAATAAGCAAGCTTTTACGATAAATCCAACGTATAATAGATGACAAAAATATGAAAAGGTTGTATATACTGCCCTTTACCTTCCCACGGCAGTATAGTTTTTGGAAACTTTATAAGACTCAGATACCTTCTGGATAGTTAAAAATGCATTAATAGCTTGGTTTTGCAGCTGGAATATATATGTTCCTAATCAAATAAGGATCATGTTTTATATTGCTATGACAAATCTCATCCAAGTTAAAAATGTTGAATCCAAGGTATTAGACCGAAATAGCAACATAACAAACACACTACTTAATTACTATACCTATATCAGAACCACGGGCTAGAAATAAGAGTGTTTCTAATGTTATTTAAAAACAAGTCATGCATATTTTTTTATTTTCACGTGCTACGTGCACATAGGAACTTTCACAGGGTACAAAATAAGAATGGGTAAAAAATGTGTTGTGAACAAGTCGTTCTTTAATAATGCTACTAAATTTATCCAATAAGCATTCTTTAACAGTCTGAAACACTGCAATTGCTAGCAAAAAGAAAAAACTGTTTTCTCGGCATGTGCGTGAATTAAAATATATTTGAGCAAATCGGAGCAAAAATATTTGGTAGACCACACTCAAAATAAATTGTTAAAGCAATGTATCTCTTAAAATTGTTATTCTTTAGGTAATTATACAATAAATTCAAACGAAGGTGTTCTGCAATTACAATTCAAGAAAATAATTTGTTTACGCTTAATATTTTATTTTGAAACTTGCTTGTTATTTCAACTGTTCAAAATGTCAAAGAAGATTAACTAGCTTCTAATAAATTAAGTATCTCAGAAGTCTTGATATTTTTAATGTATTTTGTTTT
Source organism: Uloborus plumipes (assembly GCA_038373865.1). Classification (NCBI taxonomy): domain Eukaryota; kingdom Metazoa; phylum Arthropoda; class Arachnida; order Araneae; family Uloboridae; genus Uloborus; species Uloborus plumipes. Next base: position 53,265 of record JAXGGA010008685.1, on the reverse strand, counting down.
GTTCCTAACGAAATTAGTTGGGTTACTCGAATAGCTGAAGTCATCAAGCTGAATTAATAAGCTGCTATGGCGAATGTCTGCTCAAAAGTTTGAACCGAAATAGTTTTAATGAGTATGGATCGTAAAAAGTGTCTGAAATTTCGTGGAAATTGTCTCTATTTTAAAATTTAATGCTAGTCGTTTCAGAAAGCTTGTCCACGGGTGTTCGCTCATATTAAGATTAAAACATGTCTTAACTTAAATATGCAAAGAGGTTTTCTTCAAATTTACACTAAATTGCACAAGCAGTCATTTTGACTGTTTGGAAAATATAGGTAAAACTTATATATACCGTAAATAGAGGAGACGATGGGGGGGGGGGTAACAATTATTAATAAATAGGCCATTTGTACGTCGCATAAAAACTGACAATTCTAAGATTGTGACATTATTTGCTCAATAGTTTTTCTAATTGAAATGAACAGCAATCAAAATGACAGCGTTTATTCTTTTCGAGGCCCTTATATAGACGGGGCCCTCACTATTGCGACATTCGTGACATGCTAAATCCGTCACATCTATTCCACGGTATTTACGTTGGGTCCTATTTCAGAAATTTGCGCAAAATAAATGGGAAATCAGACATAGATTATATACTATTTTCGCTATCGCATTAACAGGAATTTTGTGGGGCGAACATGCCCTGATTTAACCCTAAACAGCCGCTTTGAAACAAGGGTTCGAGAAGGGGCCGATCCTATGGCTCAGACAAATTGCCATATACATAAAATGGGTGCAATTTAATTTTTTTAAGGAGGGGGAGGTATTTCTCTTTTTTATAGAGGGGGACTCTCTTCAGAAAGGTAGGAGGGAATCTTTGGCACTTGAAGGGATTCGCTATTACTGTTGGGGAGGATGGACACTCCTGTTTTTACATCTAGCATGTAAGGACTCTTATTAACCCCTACCCCAACCTCAGAAGGTACATTCTGACTGAGCTAGTACAACTGTTTAAGTTTTACCGAATAACAATAAAAATAACCAAATGATCATTATTAACAAACTGATTGACTTATATTTCAAATTTTCAATTCTACAGTTTGGGTTTGTATCAAATTTAAATCTTCAACCTCGTTTTTCTGAACATCAAAATCGCTAACGCTGTTACTGCACTCAGTTTCCCATTTATCAAATTTCGCTTGTAAATGATCTCAAAATTTCTAAACAATGCATTGCCGAACTTTAGGCGTCATTTGGTGAACAACTAGTTTTTCCAAATTGATTTAACGTTTTGAGCTAAATTAAGTTCAGATTTTTTTTACTGAAGGTTCAGGTCTGATGCATGCCATGACAACACCCATGGATTAGGCGGGGTTCAAGAAGTGTTTTCTTGAACATTCTCTCAATGCCTCCCTCTCTCCCTCTAGTTTTCTTGTCCTAGTTAGGAATCTTTTTTTTCCATTGGAATGTCTTATTTCAGTGTTATTTTCAGTATTGTATTTTTGTTCATACAAGATCTTAAAGTTTAGTTCCAAGCTTCTTATTGGCGTAGAAGAAATATTTTCTATCTAGTATTCGATTCTTCACATTGCGAAGCTATTTATTTATTTTTCTTTATCGTGCTGAACGAAAAGTTATCGTGCATTTTACAAAAAATCATTAACAATAGTCCATATTTCACATGTTTTATCATTGCTCTAAAGGTTATAAAAACTGTTTGGTTACTTGCTGTGTTTTACAAATGTCAAAACTTTGCTGTAAAAAGTGGAAAACACTATATACAGTGATATCATATTCAAAAAGAATCGACATAATGTACCAAATAAAGAATTGGTAATAGTTTTTAACTGTTGGGACTAATCACTGTTTTACATAAATGCCAGAAGAGTATTGTTCGGGATATAAGTGTCATAACGAGTGTTCTGAATAATTGAAATTATTTGTCTAACACTACTGAAGCAAATGATTCTTCGGTAATAGCTTTCAAGCATTGTGTTTACTTTACTAAAACTTTTTTTCGCCCTTTGTTCGTGGAAAAAAAGTTTGAGATTCTTTTTTCTTTTATTTCATGAAGTTGCTCTTATTTTTCTTTCAGAAATACTTCGCTGTCTTTTTCTTAATGAGTTTTAACATACGGTTACTTTTCAGTTTAACATACGGTTACTGTTTCTTTGATCAAAGCTTTGTCTTTAAGACTTGTACTTGTTTTGTCACGATGTTTCTGGTTTTAGCTTTGGGTGAGTAGGTGCGCCGCAATGGGAAGTCAATGTGACCTCCCAAAAAAATTCCTCTTTCCGCCAAATTTGTCTAACAATTTGGAAACCGGTATTGGAAAATATTGCTCTGTGTTGTCTTTTCTTTGTGAATGTAGCTATGTGCAGAACGATATTCCAACTTATACGGACACTGTACGATAATTTTTCCATTTCTCGTGGACCTCCCAAAAAAGTTCCTCTTTCGGTCAAATTTGTCTGGCATTTTGGAAACTTTATCAGAAAATATTGCGATATCTCTTCTCTACTAATAATAAAGCTGAAGGTTTGTCTGTCTTTCTTTCTGTCTGTTACACACGTAGCGCCAAAACCGTTCGGTCGATTTTCACGCCACTTGGCACAAAATTAGTTTGTAGCATGTAGTTTTGCACCTCGAAGCGATTTTTCGAACATTCCATTTCGTTCTTTTTCTGTTCGAATTCTTAGCGGAAATTCGATAAAATAGGGAAGAAATATTCCATACACATTTTCAAGTCTTATATCATTCGAAAGCTTGAAATTTTCTGCACAAAATGAAATTTTTTCGAAGTTTCTACGATCATCAGGAGAGCTGTAATAATTGTTTTTAGAATCCCAAAATTCAAGGCTTACCCTCAGTAAAGCAAGCCAAACGATTCTAAAATGGTTCAGCTCGATAATAAAATTTGTTTGAAAAGAAAGATGAAAAGAATTATTTTATCAACGGAAATCAACTTTTCATGTTGTTACCATGGTTACGTGTTCATACCTATTTTTGTTTCGTTCTTCTTCCAGCGGCGCCAGACGTAGTATTTTTGATACTACGGTAGTATTTTTTCGGCCCAAATAAGGTGCGTAGTATTTTTCTGGCAACCCTGTTTCCAATACACTAATGACTTAATTAAAAGATTTGGCGGATTTTTTTTTTCATTTTCATAGATTTCGCATTTCAGCAACATTGATTTTGGCAACGTTTGGAAACAGTAGTATTTTGTAATATTTTTTTTAGAGGAGGCGTAGTATTTTTTTGTTTCAATTCTCTGGCAACCCTGTCTTTTCCGGGTGAAAATGCTTTGGGACATTACTTGGCGCGTTTTTGCGTGTCTCGCGGAAGTGAAAGCTCCGAGAGAAACTACGTAAAATAGCCAGGGTTACCACGCTTGGCGCGCCTATCGCCCATTTAGCGCGAAAAGGGTACCTAAAGCACAGATTAACCAAATATCGTATGAATTGCGTTATTGCATCGTTTGTTTTGTTTTTAAAGCTAGGAAATAAAACTTTCTTCTTCTTTTAAACTTTGGTAAGATTTCTGTTGGTTTCTGTGAGCAACAAAATTGTTCTTATTTTCTCTTTTGGCTTATTTTGTACATCTTCCCTTGGGGTTGCATTCGAATGTTCCAAGGGGGTGTTTTACCCCTTTTATGGAGTAAATCAGTGTTCCTTTCAATGCAGACAAAAGTGATATGAATTGGCCCGACCACTTGGCAATATATCGCCAAGCTTTTGGTCGTCAAGCATTTGCCGCCAATTTGGCGACATATCACCAAGTTGGCGAAAAAAATTGCTTTCTTTTTTATTTGGACTCAATTTGGCGCTATTAGCGTTATTTTGCGAAAAATCCACTGAATGATGTTAAAATCGGCGATATTTAAGAGATTAATCATTGTAAAACTTTTTTTTTTTTGCATTGTTTCGCGGAAAACTAGAGATATAAATGTTTGAACTGTTATCTTGCTCACTCCAAGCACTATTTTAGCACTTAAGGCCAGGGTTGCAAAAAACCCATCTGCCCAAAAAAACCCACCCGGGTTTTTTTGGGTAAAACCCACTCTAAAAAACCCAATAAAACCCGCACAAAAGCGGGTTTTATTGGGTTTTTTAAAATTAGTGAGTTTTATTTCATGTTCAGCATTTTTTATATTAGATTTTATTCATTGTTTTTAAAAAAAGTTTACCCATGAAATGTATATATAAAACACTAAGGCAATTTCTTTTCTGCCGATGCCAACGATTGTTTTGTTTACAGTTGGCAATGGCCTGGAGTAATATTACGGGAAAAGAAGATAATGTTACAAAATACATTTTAAAATGTTACACCTTCATCCTAATAACTACGAAAATTGAGCATAAATTATTACTAAATATCGTTACATTTAAGTATTTTTTTTTAACATTTATCTATGATGAAACTTGGTTGGTGGTGGCATAATAAAAAAGTGTAAACTAATCCTTTAAAGTAATTTTCAAATGTTATTTATTTCTTTGTCTTTTTTATGATGATTTATTTACATTATTTAAATGCAAATTAATTGCATATTAAAAGATAATTAAATTAAGACAAAAATAAAAATCAGCATTCTTAATTCTTTTTTAAACAAGAAAGAAGAAATCCCCCCCCCCCTTTGCCTTTTCCTTTTTCAACAAGCAAAAAAAACAATAAATCTAAAAAAACCCAATAAAACCCTAAAAACCCAATAAATTCCTAAAAAACCCAATAAAACCCGCCCGGGTTGGGTTTTTTGAAAAAAACCCGGGTTTTTTGCAACCCTGCTTAAGGCATCTACTAAGAAATTTACACATAAAATTAAGTAGCGTGGGGTCCATACCAGATTTTTATATCATACTTTGAAGGAATTAATGTTGAATTACAACTAAAATAGAGCATTTCTTCTGCTATATCAATTATTTTACAAATGAAATTTTTATTTTATACCACGGGCAAAGCCGTGCGGGTACCGCTAGTTGTTCTATATTGTGTCTTTTCTTACTGAATGTAGCTATGTGCAGAGCGAGATTCCGAGTTGTACGGACACTGGACAATAAATAACTCTTCCATTTCTCACCAAAACTCGCAAAATTAGGCCACTTTTATGAATATTTCGTCGGGCTTAAACTTTACGTTGCGTTATTGGGACATACAGGCAACTAATTTATTCGTCTAGGAACAGTTTTTACTATAATCTTTTGGTAGCCACCAACATCATCCTACCCTCATCCTGTGGTATATTGTTTAATGGGAAAAGCATTTGAAAACTTTTTTTGTATAAATCTTGCGTCACAATATTAGTTTTAGATATCCACGTCGTAAATGTTTAATGGATTTTGAAGCGGGATAAAACATGTGCAGTTTTTAGATATGCTACATTGACCACATATTTATTTAATTTGAAAATTCTAAAATTCTTATTTCAAGACTATCAAAAAAACCATAAAAACATAGAGCTGCAAAACCATGCTCAAGCCCTTCCAGAAATATTTTTTTTAATGTAAATATTATAATCATAATGTTAATTTTAGCGTAAACATGTTTGATCAGAAAATGACTTCACTTTCAGATAATCTATGCTCATTGTGCTTGTTATTGTCAAGCACTTATTTCCTAAACAGCGTCATATCTAATATCTGTAATAACTGAAACGTATTAAACTTCGACTCGTGTTTGATAAAAACATCGTACTAACATCCATTCCTAATTTCGCTCACTTCCATCTTTATGCGAACAAAAAATGGCGGCATGTCGCAAATAGTGAACTCTTACTTTCAAATGTATGCATAATACCATCCTTTTTTTTCCTAACATTTGGCTATTTAAATTCATTATTCGGACTTGAAATGAATGGGCAAAATATTTTTTTCCAGAAACGTTCGTCACGATTTTAATTCAAAGTGATACAAAACGTCACGCGTCCATGCTCTTGGCACACATTCACCCATATCTTATTTGTTTTAACTATTTATTTAACAGCCATTTTGAAATATCTCCAATAACCATTGCATTGCTTTATTTATCTGAATCACGATTGGCTGTTTTAATTTAAATATGGGCGATTCTCTGTAAACTCGTCATTTTCCATACAGAATCTGTCCGGGCATGCTTTTTTGAAATGTTCGCATAATTATAATAATATTGCTCAGGAAATGAATCTATTACTTTGGTTCGAAAGAGGGCCAATTGAAATTTTTGTTTTTCTGATGAATCATGATAGGGGGCTAGAGTCCACTGCCTAGTATGACTCGGCAGGAGACTGTGTATTTGCACTTTGTTGCGTAATATCTGCAAAACTATTGGAACATAATTAGTTACGAGACTACCTATAAATTTAGGCACAAATTGTGGACATAACTAATGTTTCATACCTGAACTAATTGACATTAATAAAATCACTTCCCAGAGGACTGTTTTCATAAAGACCAAGATGCATACTTTCATCACAAATGTGGCTCTGAAACTAAACGACGTGTTGTTTCAACACCGTTCTCAGCAATTTTAGCAAATTCACACCGATTACTTTAAACTTGATGCCAAAAAAACATTTGCAAGAGTAACAGATTTTTCTATTGAAACTTCGAATTTGTGGTTAGAGACCGTTTGAAAAAACTCCGGACAGAATTTACATGACAATTTTAAGTTTTAGAAATATGTAATTAGACCTTACTTCTCATTTAAAATAGTTGCATTGTTCTATTTTTAGATATTAATTGCCAAATTTATGTAACGTTAATAGGTTTGTTGAAATATTGCCTTTGAGTGTTAGACTTGGATTGGGACAGCCAGGGGACTGTTTTTGATGCTCAGGTAGTTTCTAGAAAGCAAAATTAAATTATTATCGCTCCAAATACAGTTGGACTACAAAGTATTAAGGATTTACTTATATTGAGCGATAATTACTTTATAACACTATTGTTTTTAAAATACTCTGTCCGGACAGCTAATTACGAGTTTTCAGAATCGCCCATATCCCTGTTCTGAAACAACAATGACGCAACTGCTGAAATTAAAAATTTTACAGGAGCTCTAAAAGATAAAAATAATGGGGGAGTTTCCAAATACCTTAAATGTTCCTCTGAGTGTTTCTAACCAAAATATTATAGCTTTATATTTAAAAAGAATACATCTAAAGTCAATTTTTGTTTAATAGTGCTGTTGACGAAAGTTTCTGGCGACAATCCGATCCTCGACAAATGTTTCGGAATCTTCTCAAATTTCTATGATTGAATAAAAACAGATTATTCGCATTTTATAATTCCAACAAGGGGCACTCGAGTTCTGTGCAGTTCTACTAGTTTCAATAATTGTAAACGGTGATCGCGGTACAACTTTTTTAATTCTTAAAACAATGACTGAAATAGAGTAAATGAAAGAATGCAATATAGCATAGTCGCAATTTTGCGTTATTAAGTCTCTCCTCATGTTGCCGTCGGCGCAAAGGTAATCAATTTTCCATTATTGTTTTATTGCTCATGACGGTTGCAGTTTGCAACCAGTATTTCCGCTAAGCTTATTTTTGGTGAAATATAATATCCTCACCAAACCACTCTCCTTTTAATAAGCTTTTGCATCGAATGTTTCGTATCATAGCGTTAGAAACTTGATGTGGTATATTGTAAAACACGGATTGTGTGTCGGAACTAGTGGATAAGTTTAAATCTATTTCGAAATAGTGCAAGAGTTTGAAAGTTTGTCGATTGCTACTTTCTTAACCCATTAATGCCTAGCGTCCCTTTTTAGGGAGGATCCAAAAAGTGTGTCTGAATTTTCCGAAAATGAACATTTCAAACAAATAATAGTGTTTAATGATTACTTTGGTATTGTTTCAGTTCATTAACATATTGCAGAACATAACGATTGTGAAAATGTGTTCTGTAACCGTTTTATTATGATCTTTATCAAGAATTACATCGTTCACTATCTCAAGAACAAAAGATAGGTTTTTAAAATTATTCCCAGCATCCCAGTTTATGTTAATTGCTGCTTTTATTTTTTCTTATACAATGTCTTAAGTATTATATCTTATAGGCGAAAAAAAATAGTAAAAAAAGTGTATCCTCTGGTGCCTAGCGTCCCTTTTTAGACTATTTTTCATTTTTTAATAAAAAAAATTATTTTCTACATGATATTTTTTTCATTATTTTTTCTGTCCCTTAAGCAATATTTGTAACTCGTATACAAAATATCTTTGGAAAAAAAAGTCAGGCATTAATGGGTTAATGATTAAAAATTTGATCTTATAAAGGAATGGGTGTTCAGAAAAGAATGTTTTGAAAAGGAAGCCCCTCCTCTGCTTAATTAATAAAAATATACCAATGGGCAGTAGCGCTTTTACTGACGGTTTGGGGGCCCGTTGCAAAACATCTTTTGGTGCCCTATTGGTCTATGGCAGAACTAGGTCAAGCATTAAAATGTACATTTTTCAGTCCACTTCGCAAATACGAGGGCCCCCCACTTCCAAGGGCTCCTTCGCATTTGTGACATGGTGGATCCGCCACTGCCTGTGGGAAGTTTTCACAGCATTTCGCATCCCGGTTACATATATGATCCAAGTCGGGAGTAAAGAAAGCAGTATCGGAGGAAACCATAGTTTTGTGCAAAAGTAGTTTCCACGCTTTATGTCCCAAATTAATTTAGCAATGAATTTTTATATTTTTTTCTGATTTTTTTAGTTGAAAATAAATTAAACAACATATCTACCGCGTATAAAAAATCGTAAAATCAGTAGGGTCTAAGACCCCTTTGGGCCCCCAACAAAACTTTCCGATCGCATGTACCATCTGTCGACCTCTCAGCAAAGTACAAGGAGTGGTACTTTCAAGTACCAGCATCTTTCCAGCCATTTAGAATTCATAATACTGAATTAATATAGGCGGTACTGTGTGTGTGTGTGTGTGTGTGTGTGTGTGTGTCGTCGGAGCATAAAGGGTAAAGTGATTTATTCTCAACTATTACAATGCGTTAAATTTACTGGTTAGTTTTGTTGTCTAAAATTTGAAACTTTTCCTTCTAAAACATGAAATTTTAATATCACTATTGTTTTTACGCTACCATGCCCCAGTTATGTACCCGAATTTTGTTGCAAGAAAGAACGTACAATTTAGATTTTAAATCAATATTTAAGTTTTTCCAAATTTTTAAGTTGTGTCACTGCCGTTGCCAGGGAGCGATTTGTCTAGCAACTGACAAATTTATTCATTTGTGTTAAGTGCGGGATAGCAGCGACAAATCAAAATCGCCTGGAAAAACAAAATTTCACTTAAATCGAGCGGAAAACTGGCAGATAAATGTCTTAAGCTCAATGCTAAAGCACACTAAAAAAAGTCCTATTCAGGAATTTTTTCTTGCTTTCTTTGCGTTTATTTTCCCTTTCGTTGAATCTGCGGAAACGCGATCTAGTCGGCGAATCATCGTTTCTGTTTGCATGCAAATTGAAGAAAACGCCGATCGTCGTAAAAGATGTTTATCGAAGTACGTCAAATGATTTGTCTAATATTTCATTTTTCTTTGTCGCGCGAAACGATGTTGACTGCATTTCAAAATATTGACTCTTAAAAAGAATAAGATCAGCAGTCACTGTTTATACAATTGAAAGAATTGTTTGATCATGGGCTTCAATTTATTCATTTTATGTACGGATGGTTTAATGATTTTTCCAGGAAACCAAAGGATAGTGTAGTAAGGGAAAAAATCGAAATAAACATAAGAGCACAATGAAATATTTCTGGATGCATAAATTATTTGCCCTCGTGTTCCCAGAATCGAAATATAAGGTCTTAAAGTCTGCAGAAATTGAGAGAAATTGCCAAATTTAGCGAGTTTCGGTGAGAAATGAACACCTTTCCCACTCTTCGCAGATGGATGTCTTGCCTTGCGTTCTAAATTCTTTGCCTACTGCTAAAAACATGTGGCTTTTTTTTTTCTCTTGAATAAAAAGAAAACTTCCCTTGATGTAATTTCTCTCAACATTAATTAACTAAATCATTTTTTAGTTGGCTAGTTTTACCCAAGCTTTTAAAAAATTGATCTGAAGTCTAAAAAACTGATTTAACTCTTTCGCAGCAGATGATATTTACCTCAGCTTTTAAGAGATTGTTCCAGAAAATAATTGAGAGATCACTTTAAGCATTTATCATCGCATTTTTCAACTTCATCATTTTTACTACAGTGACCACCGCTTATATGAATCACGTTTGCTCTAAACAGTTTTGATGCTATAAAGCCGCTGATCCAAAAAAGCGGCAGATTTAATAAAGCTGAACTTGTTCCATTTGTGACAATTTGATTCATTAAAACTGCTGATTCAATGAACCGGAGCCCACTGCATTATTAAGTGACCAACCTCTACCGGAGCAATTACGAAAAATAAGTTTTACGGGTTTTTAGTTCCTCTATCTTTGGTTTTCTTGCCTATATCTCGGGAATGACATGAACCCAACCTTTGGTATAAAGCAGCAGATAACCGCCCCTAAACCAGGGCTAAGGCAGAAACATGCAATACACCACCAGCTCGTTTATTCCAACCATGGACTGCAGTTTCGTGCTTATTATGCACTCATCAGCATGGAATAGAAATTAAGCGAGCTGGAGGCAAAAATCCTCTTATGGAGCAAAGGGAGCCAACAAAAACCGGTAGAACACTAGCAAGCGCAGGCGCGGATCCAGAGGGGGGTCATGACCCCCCCCCCCCTTAACCGACAAAATGTAGCAAAAAATTGCATTTTTGGTACTTATATTACGAAAAAATTGTCAAAACCCTCCAGTTTTGCCCAAAAATTGCACTTTGACCGCCCCCCCCCTTTTCGAAAATGACCCCCTCCTTAGCTAGAAGCTGAATCCGCCCTTGAGGGAGCGACCGCACTTGGTAAGTTAAAATTTGAAAATTTTGAGGCAAAGCTCGGGTATAAAGCAGTGAGTAACCACCCCTAAAGGCCCGGTTTCCTAGGAGTGAAATCGTCGATCTCTGGCGAGGCGACAGACGCCGCTGCCTTCTGCGCATGCGCCTGACCTGCAGATTAACGTCGCTTCACGCCACGCTCCAATCAAACTGGTTCTCATTCCAGCGTGCGTCGCGCCCGGCGTCGGCGACGATTATAGGAAACCAGCCCTTTAGCCAGGGCTAAGGCAGAAACAGCGAAAATTCCCACTTAAAGTCCCGATGGTAATGTTAACATTTACTGTAGCTTTAATATTATGCAACCAAACCAGATGACGGTTTGAGACTGTTCTTGCATCGTACTAGTTTCGTCCGGAAAAAAAAAAGAGAAAGCGTGCTTCTGTGCAGGGAAACGGGAATCTGTCATGAATGTTTAATCGCTATCGGTGCGGATCTAGCCTCGGCCGCGCTTGTGAAAGATGACCGGCCAAACGCGTAACGCCCTGGCCGATAGATCAGACACTGGGAGCGAGATGGAAAATGCCAGGTGAAGGTGACGGTGAAGGACGCTCTCTTACCACATCCAGCTCAAAAGCTCCCTAACTGTCTATATAGTTTCGTAGGGGAAAATCATTTGAGGGTTTTTTTTTTTTTTTTTTTTTGTCCCGAAACTGTGTGTGAAATGTCCTTAAGGCTTCAGTCAACGAGAAAAGTTGAATAGAGAATATTCTGCTTTAGTCTACGTTGTAAAGAAACGTCGGACGTTTAACCGGAGGGTCCCGAGTTCGATCCTAGCCGATTAAAGATCCAGTCTTCATTAATGGTGTCTGGGGGACTTTAAAAATGCTCGTGGTCCAAAGTCCTCCAAGTAAATCAATACCTCTGACTTTACTGGACCAGTGTTTGCTCGCCTTCTGGTCTGGATCAAAAATAGGGCTCTTCAGGGCCCCATCCAAACAGTTAAACCACGTGTAGTGGTAGGTACGGAGGACCCGGGAGTGAACAAAAAGTACTACTAGAAATCTGTATGAAACTGGTCTTCCATAAAGGTTTCTGACAACGATATAGCTTCTTCTTAAGGAACATTACTAAAAATATTGAAGGGATCTTAGTTTCTTTCGCTCCATCAGTCTCAATAATTTAACCCTTAACTTCCCACTGTTGCATTTCTGCAACATATGATTTATTTTAATTTAAAAGACTCAATTTTTTTTAAATTACCTACAAATAACTTATCTGAGGAAAAAAAAGATTACTACAGCGAAATGCATGCTAATTTCGTCACTAGTTGACAGCACATTTTCCCCAGAAATCCCAATAATTATAAAAACCTTTGATGCCTCAAGAACTGTGTCTTTGCTATAAAAAAAATCCATTCTAGTTTATACTTCCTTTTGTTTATTGACGAAATAAATTACCAGGTAAGAAATTTAAACATTTTACGTTCATTTAAAAGTAAATTTAATTTTCTATGGGAAAAAGTTTTTAAGAAATTTGATTTTACTTTTACACTGTCGCAAACAAAAAAATGATTAAAAGTCATTTTAAAACTGCTTATTTGAAAAAAAAATATTTCTCCTCTTTATTATTACTTGAGAACTAGTTGATACAATTTTTTCATCAAAATTTAAAATATTGCGAAGTTAAGGGTTGAGCAAAACATACATTGTTTAAAAAATACATTAATTTTATATATTTATTTTGTTTTCTTAATTTGAGGTTTTACATCTCTAATGGGCTCATAAAGACACATCGCGTAACGAGAATAAAAAGGGCACTTTTTTTTAGTCTAAGGTAATTTAACGCTAATCCAATTTAAAAAGTGACTTTTATTCTCTGTGTGGGATAGGTCACATCCATTTACATTAGATCTAAGGTTATAACGTGTCAATTTTTGTGATTCTGTTTCACAAAACGTGACACGTTAATTAGGTCTGCATTAATCTGTTTTGTGTGTTAAAAAAGTCTATACTCTCCTCTTAAAGTTGAGGATCCTTAAAAAGTTAATGTTGCATTTTTAAAAAGCAACTTTTAGCTGTAATATGGTAATTTCTAATCGAGAAAAATCTATTTGCTCAGTATTACTTATGCAGCTGTCCTGCGAAATATGAATATTGTTATCTAACTCTCTTGTGCAAATAATGCGATTTATCTAGAGATGGATTAACGCTGTTTGAGTTCTCGTTTCGAAAGTGACGCCAACGTCACTCCTCATCGCGCGAAATCCCTGGTAGCCATCTTTGATCACCTGAACATTATGCGGCATTCTTTTTCGTTGGCGTCATAAGTTGTTCACCTTTCCTTCGCCAAGATAATTTGGCACACACACCTCGTAAACCTTCTTTCGAATGCATTAAATTGGCATCTCAAAGTGCTCTTCCGAATGCATTTGTATTTGAAATAGTTCTAATGACTACGAACAATTCTAATCAGAGAATCGTAAGTTAATGTAATAAAGAGAAAATACTGCAGTAATTGAAGGAATAAAGCTTTTTGACGAAGGCCGCGTTTAGCACCACGTCACCCCTTGGCAGATTTGAAGTCTGAATGCTTACATGATTCGTGTTTGTAGTAAGCAGTTTTGATTCTATAAAACGGCTTATTTAATTAACCACTGGCTTCAATTAACCGGCGTCTACTGTATAAGGTTTTCAAGGCACGTGACTTTTAAAGAAAAGTCGCTAAATTTAGCAAAGGTAACATTCAAAGTTATCGACATTCTGATCAATTTCCAAAACCTATTTCTCTAATCTTAGTGACTTTTCTTAAACTGTCACCTGCTTTCAAGACCTCGTATTTCGATGATGGGGGGACGGTGGCAGATGTATGCTTCAAAAAACACGTTTCACTTTGCTCTCTTTCGAATGCTACTTATTTTTTCAAAAAGATTTGTATTATACTAGTTGTGGTGTTTCCTAATAAGGAAGTTCTGTGATTATACAGACCTCTTTCGGAGCTGACTTTTCTGTTTTGATCACCTTGGATATACAAATCGCGGTTGGAAAAGATTTAGATTAATTCGGGACTAAAAAAGTTTAATGTGTAGTGTTTCAAGCAAAGAACGAAAGAACCAGCTAGAATATTTGGATGAAAGATACCAATGTGGAGCAAAATTCTGCACAGAAGGCGAAAAACATTAACCTTCAGTTAAAGGTCACTGTTTTTACTTATTTAAATATGTAGCTGTTTAAGAAATTAGGGTGATTACAATTTGATTGAGTTTGTGGGCTTTTGCAACAGTTTGCCCGCGTAGTAGCTGTTGCTTGCAAAGGGACATAGTTTAAGCAGGCCAATCAATTTTGGGGATTAAAAAAAGAGCAACTGCCCCTTTTGCTTTTGTTTCAAGATTCAATATTCTCAACAAAATAATACATCCTCTCACTAAATACATGTTTTTTTTTTTATTAATTAGTTTTTTTTTTCGCTTATACACCTTTTGACAACTTTTACTGATGGGGCTGATTAAGACTGCATTTCAATTTCATTAAGGGCAAATAAGTGAACTAGAGCCGATCTAGTTTTACCCATAGTATTTTATTGCTTGGATTCGTGATTTTGAAATGACATGTGCGAGAAAAAAAAACTATGCTCTATTGGTGGCAAGCCGTGATTTGGATTCTTTGGTTTATCTTTTCATTTTTCATTCTAATTGAATGAAGAAAGATTTTTGCTGGTGGGAGTAATAAAATTCTTTTCCAGTACTTTTCGCCTGGAATGTAAAAAAAAAGTCATGAGCTACAAATTGAATGTCATTTAAGAAACTATTTTGTGTATAGTATAAAAGATTTTTTTCATCAAAAAACATCGACGCAGTAGCACCCACAAAAGTGATTATAAGGAATATCCTTGTAGCGAATCACTAAATATGTGCAAAAGTTTCTTAGGAGAAAAAAAACTCTTTAAAGGAACATAGTGCCTAAAAATTTTTCTGTGAAAAATGAAGGAGATGGGAATGAAAAGAAACTTAGAGAGAACATTTAAATTGGCCATTCATCTACTACAGACCAGATTACTGCTATATTTTAAAGACTCGTTCATAGAAAAAAATTTTAACTGTTAAACAATGAAGATGAAATATAGTTTTGATTATTTTAATTACAAATGTAAGCAATTATAGTAAAAAGAAATTTATCATTAAAATTCAACAATTCTAATTAATGCATGATGCATGACATATACATTATTTTTTGAGCGATAAGCTCATAAATAAATACTAAGCTTGAGGCTAAAATGGAAAAGTTTACAACTATCACATTTGAAAAACAAAATAAATTCCAAATTCATTTTCCGGTAGTAGAAAAGGAAAAGCTCTCAATAGGTAAGTTTTACTCCTTTCCAGTGAAGATGCTCTGCTTCCTAAGTGCCCCGCGTTGCGAAACGTCCCACGTGCCTCCTTCATTGTTTGTGACGTCACGGCCTCTCGAACGTGACGTCAGAGCGTACCTGTTAGGGATGCGATTAGCAGATGTTCCGCTCCGAACGATAAACGGCAGCCATGTGATGGATTTGCTCTCGGTGTGACGATAAGACGTTCTCTGTTTTCTCTTCCATCGCTGATACGGCTGACCTTGGGTGGGAGAAATAGCCGGATCTAGATTTCCGAACTCTATATCACCCTTTCCTCTCTCGATTTTTTTTTCTCTTCATTTCTTCCGATTATGTAAGAATTTGCACTGGCTATTTTAAGAGCCGTTTGACTGTGAAGTAATATCGCACTGTGAAATGGCAGATTATGAACGAACGCAATTTTCATCCTAAATTGGCGTCTACCATTATTCGTGTTTTTAAGACTTCAATTAGAACAAATGAAGGGGCAAGTGAATAAAGGTGATACGTGACATTTGAGTTTCGCCGATTTACACAAATTCAAATTTGTGTGTGTTAAATTGTTTGCTCACAAACACAATTGAAGGGGCAAGTGAATAATGGTGATATGTGCATTTTTTAAATTTTCTATAAAAAGCTTTCAAAAAAAATTACTATGTATATTACCTTCATCCATGGTAAAACGTAAGTTTTTCAAAAATTGTCACATATCACCTTTATCCACTTGCCCCTTCAATAACCAGAGAAGGTTCTGCAAATTTTTCTTCTCCCTATCGTCACCAAAGATCTTCAAAAATAGCGATGTTAGGGAAACAATTTCGAGGGGGGGGTGTAACCGAGAGATTCCCCTATCTCTACACTAACAGCTTAATCAACCAACGAAACCATGATTATTTCACTTCCTTTCAGAATTCCAGTTTTTATAATATTCTTAAATACTGCTGCCCTTTTGCCTAATACGAAGTAAAGAGATGTATCATCTTGATGTTGCATTTTTTCTTTTATGAGGAAAAAATAGCATTGAGTTAGTGGCAGATTTACAGGTTTGGAGGAAACTTGGAACTAAACAGCGCTACATAAAACATTTTTCATGTTCCTCTATGTTCTTTGGGACCCCTATATCTTGGGGGTCCCTCACAGTTGTGACATGGTGATTCTGCCCCTGCATTGAGGATCTAAATGCCTTAAAGTAGCTCCCGAGTCCTGAAACGAATTACGTTTCTTGTGAAATAATGGGTGCAAAATATCGGTAGTTTTTTTTTTCCTTCATACTTACTCTAAAACTTAAAGGCACGCTTGATGTATTATTTTTTGTCTTAGTCAATCTCCGTTACCTCATTTGTCCAAATGATCGTCAAAATCTGCCGTTTAATCATCCCTTCCCTTGAGAAAATCTTAGGTGCCTTACTGAGTTTAAGTGCGATTAAAATAATTCCGTGACTTGGTTCTAAAAGGGCCTAGGTCAAAAATGTTAGTTTCGAGAAAAAGGCGATGAAAGATATTTGAGATTTTTTAGAATGCTATAACTTTCTTATATTAAGATTCTCATTATTAGTTTTTGGTATTTGTTTATAGTTAGTGTAAAGAAACATTATTTTATCATGTGAAATTTTTTAACCTGTTACTATTTTATGTAAATATTATGACATTGTGTGTGTATGACATTGGCTGACATTATAATGGAAATACAACCAATTTTAGTTTGATATTAGACATTGACCTTTGTAGAATTAGAGTTTTACTAAATTGGAAACTTTTATGTAAATAACACAGAATGTGAAAAATTGACATTGGCCCTTTTAGAACCAAGACACAGAATTATAAATTACCTGCACATTCCAACCTTAACAAGAGACAAACTCTTGAAGTACTGAAAATGTCTCTGGGCTGGGACATTTGGGGATAAAAGTGAGATAGAGCCGGAAAAAATTAAACTTTTACGACTGCTTTTCTCAAAAGTAATATTTTTGATAGAAGTGTGATAAACATTTTTTGTGTGCTTTGTTTTTTATAGATCAGGAAAGTTGAGGCTTACATATGCATAGGTTTTTAAAATGAAATAAGTAAATGTTTCGAAATTTCCGATTTGAGGATACTTTGTTTTCAGAATTGCTGATGTTTTAAAGAGTTCGTTTATTTTTCATTTAAAATATTTTCAAATGTAGGACAAATTAGTACCGAGGCAAAATGGAAACTAAAATCCCAAAAATCTGTTTTTAATATGTAAAGCAGCTGCTATAGTCTGTGGGCCAAGTGCAAATATCGTTCAGGTTCGTTTACCAATCTTAGGGACTACAAGAACTTGCTTGAAATCTATTAATATTGATGTACTCAATCGAAAAATCCAATGTTCCCAAGCGGAACTTGTCTCATTAAGTTTTAATTAGCAATTGAAACACGAACTCTTTTCCTTGGCCTGGTCACTCTTTCACTAGAGACGTTGTCCCTAGGTGGCGCTATTGCACAAAATATTTGAAATCTAAGATTTTAATAAACAGTTTTTCAACCATAATTTTACTTTTTTACTCGATTTTACATTTCAAAATATATTAATACGTTTTGATCACTCACTTTTTTCGTTGTGTGATTTAATATAAAATCAAAATCGAACATTGTATCAATCCGCCAGGCGTTTCAGATATTCTCATTCTTCATTTTTGATCAAAGAGCGCCAGTTCGCGCGGTTTCGTTTCGCGTCGCTGTCTTTTATGGCTTGATATCCCCTTTTGGCGATGTTTCACAAAGAGCAACTTTTAGTGGAACGACATTGTTGTATATCGTATTTTTTGCCGTATAAGACGCACCGTTTTATACGGCATAAATTTAAGATTAATTAAAATTGGGGGATTTCATTTAAAATTGGGTGTGTCTTACACGGCGAAAAATACGGTAATATTGCGTTTTTTACTCTGCTATTTTGAATAACGTTTGATTTTTCAAAATTTTAATTAAATCTTATAAAATTGAGTGTTTATTGTTTTTGCTACATAACTTGCAGTCGTGAAAGGAGTTAGTGTAGGAGATATAGAGATTAAATAAGAACCAGTTTAGACATTTTTTGTTGCTGCTTATTTCTAGAACATGAATTAACTATTACTGTTTTTCAGAAAACCAATACTTATAAAGTCACAGGCCCGTCATTTGGGGGAGGGGGGGGGTCAATTCCTCTCCTTTCCGGCTTTGAAAAATCAATTTACATGTAAGCGGGCGTGGTTTTTGTCATTTTTGGTGCAATTTACATTGTGTATGCAGTGTTTGCCCCCGCTCCCCTGGAAAAATTTGAAATAGCTTGTGTAAATACATATAGGATACATAAACAAGGGGGGGGGCGATCGCCTCTCCTTTGAGGGACTCTTCCACAGCGGTTCTTAGATTTTGAATTTCAAAAAAGGCAGTTTTAGTTGATTTTTGATGATATTAAGAGAAAGGGTGATTATTCGGAGCTCTGATCTGGAAATTTTTCGAAATGGAAGACCAAAACATTTGTAACCAACATGTGTTAACAAGGGTGCATGGAGAAAAAAATGGGCAAGTAAGAAAAAAAAACTCAATCGCCCCTCCCTTGGAACATTTCTGGATCCGCCCTTGTATATAAGGGACTGATTTATTACCACGAATAAGTAAGTTTTGAACGACGTCAATCGTCGCCAAATATGATTCGTGACTTTTTCCGTCAATTTTGAGCTTTTAAAAGTAATGCATATTGTATGATGTGCTTTAATAAATGTAATTTAAAATTTTAAATGAAACCATTAAGATCATGACAGGACCTATTGTCTGTGGGCCAAGCACCGATATCGTTCAAGTTCGTTTACCAATTTTAGGGACTACGGGAACTTGCTTAAAATCAACTAATAGTGATGTACTCAATCGAAAAATCCAATGTTCCCAAGCAGACCTTGTCTCATTAAGTTTTAATTAGTAACTGAAATAGGGACTATATTCCTTAGCCTGTTGGCTCATTCACAACAAAAATTGTCTCTAGGTGGCGCTGTTGCACAAAATATTTGCAATTTAAAATTTCAATAAACAGGTTCTCTACCCTAGTTTTTCTTTTTCATACGATTTTATGTTGCAAAATATATTAATAAGTCATAATATACTTACTTCAGGTCTTTTGTGATTCAGTTACTAAGAAAATCACAAAAATGTATCAATCCACATTTCCGCTTGTTCTTAATCTCGTTGTTTCGTTAATGGCACTATATAATCCAGTCAATGAATACATTATAGAATGTATGGAATATGCGAGAGTATTTGACTACAGAATATTGTTAGGGGTAGTTAGTAAGTTAATATACTGAAAGTCCCCGACCCTGGGGGTGAGTTAAAGGTGGGAGGGAGGGGGAAGCAAATTTTGGGTTTCTCGAAAAATCGCGGAAATGGTGGGAAAAATTGGTTTAAAATAAAAATTCAAGCTGAACAAACTTCGTATAACAGTGTTTCTACACATATTTGTTGAATTTTCAATAATTTTCCAGGTGTATATTGTGAAAAAACAAGAAATTTCGGAAAAACTCTCTATTTTTGTCAAGCAACGTTGAATGGTTCTATTTTAAAAAGGGAGACAGCTTGATTACGAAAATGCACGATAGCAGCATTTCCACGTACTCCGATATTATTTTATTTTTATAGAAATGATAAGGAAGAGCAAAAAAAAAAAACACCAACACAAATCAACACCTCAAATATACGAATGTAACGAAAAACAAAACAAAGAAAAATCCCTTCTCATTCCTTATCTCTCTTATCACAATCACCCCGTTTCATAAAATCGGTTGAGACCTGACGCATGCGCGAATTCGAGGAAGGTCGCCGAAAAGAATATCAAACAGTATCTATATATCCATCTATATGTACATATAAATATATAGGCAGAGACAGACACATATATATGATATTTAACGTAATTATCCGCCCCTAGAATTCCATTTTCGCATATTTTGCCATCTATCTTTAATGACCTGTAAAAAACTAATGAGACAATATTTTTTCGGGAACATTGTGTTTTTTTCATCTGTAGACTCTAAGGATTCAGAAAAATATCACATATGTAGTCCCCGAAGTTGGCAAACGAAACCATGTTTCTAAGCATCTTTTCTGCCTTCGGCCCACAGACTACTAAAATTCTTTTTCATATTCCTTAATTTCACAGTGTCCATACATTTTCAACAAAATGAAGCAAAAAAATGTTCTACAAAAAAAAAACTTTCTTACCAAATGTTAATTAGAATGAGCAATGTTTCTGCAGTAAATGCAGTTGATACTAATTATATAAAAACGACAAATAGTTGTGTTTAATGAATAATTGTACATTTTTTGTAAATAATGGCTAAAAATAACAGCTTGGAAAGAAAAGAAAATCCTCTGGTGGTGAACCAACCAAACCTTGACATTCAAACTGGCGAAAATCAAAATGCGTCTTTTGTCAACAGGATAACTAACATTTGATATGATTACGAAAAGAGGGTGTAGCATGTTCATTAACGCTCGTTCTATTGGAAAAAAATTTCCTGTTTCTTTGATGGTGACGTCATCAGAGAACAACTGGTAACTGAATTCGAAGCGAAAGGAACCCTTGGAAGGATATTTCCCCAGTGAGAATACATTAATATTTATAAAATGCTGGGAGTCATAACGATCCTTTTACAGTCCCAGTTCAATTTCCGTTGGCATATGAGGTTTCGTCTGATGTCCGGAAAATGTCTGTGCAACACAAAATAAGGAAGTGTGCTCTGTGGCCTAATCCTATAAATACGTTTCTCTAAGCCAGTTTGACGTACAGACAAGGTTCTCAGCTTTTTCAAACCTATGGGTGCCGCTTTTATTATTTTTATTTTGTTTTTTATAAATTAAATATATGCGTCTCTCAAAAGTTAAAAAAATAAATTAATTAATATTAAAAAAATAAATTAATGTATAATTTTTATTAAAAATCCGAAAATAATTTAAATTAAAAAAATAAATTAATAATTAATTTAAATAAAAAAATAAAATAAATAAATAAATTAGTTTTAAAAAATCCCCCCCAAAAATTTTGATGGCGCAACTTGCGCCATAATCCCCCCCTGTGGGCACCCCTGATTACATTTGTTTTAATTACATAATGTAGTTTAAAATTAAAACAGCATTTCATTGTTATTTACGTTTTAGTATTAAAGTTTTTATAAATATAGAGTCAGAGGAAATGATTTGAGAAGGATGGGTGGGTATGTTATTTTTTACGTTCATCCATGTTTAGATCTAGGTTAATCAAAAGCAGTCTCAAATCATACCCAACTTAAGTTTTTTCGACGCTTTAGCTCCTTAAGTATAAGAACAAAAATCGAAACCCTTTTTTTGCAAAAGCAAGTTGCCATAAACCTCAGAAGGTGCTTCACAATCACTCAGAAGGTGTACAATCGTTTTGGTTCTGTGTTGACCCGTTTTAACACTGTTGCTAGTTGCACTCACCATGATAATGGTTAAACTTTGTACCAAATGATCATAATTAATTTCCTGGTAAAAAGTTGAAATTTTAACTGCGTAGTTTTGGCTCTAAACTTCCTTAAGGGTCATTCCATGTCAAGTGATCCAACGTTTTTTACCTTACATTTTTGTATTTCTTTCAAATTTGGCTCATCAATTGTACCCCTTGAGGTTATCAAAAATCTCAATTTTTGGATTTTTATCTCTATTATTTTTTCATTTATGAGACTTTGAACTTTGGAAAAACCCTCGTTTTTCCATGGATAAGGGAACATAAAAGGGACCATAACTTAGAACCAAATATAGATAGAACGATTTGGTAAATGGCATTTTAAAGTACGTTAGTTGCCGCTTAATCTGATATGCAACATGACTAATTTGATAAAAATTTTCTTTTTCAAAAAATGAAATTTAAATTTCAAATTTAAATTTCTCGAAAAACATATAATGAATTTTTTTGAAAAAATTCTCAAAAATTCTTGTGTATTTTATCTATGTTTGTACAAATTTTTAGATTGGGATCTCAATGGGATCATATTTTTTTGAATTTTTGAATAAAACTGTATAGGATAAAAATGATATTTTTTAGATTCTATTTATTTAAATACTAAGTTCTCTTGCTTGTGATGGTCTAAAAAGTAGTAAACAAACATGAATATGTTTAAAGTGAGCTAGCATGAGCTTATAGATTTGTCCTTCCCCCCTTCCTCCCCCGTACAACCACTCTTTTTTAATTCAAAACTGTTCAAAATGTTAAAAAAAAAAAAAAAAAAACTCCTTGATACAAAATGAATAGTAAACTTATTTAAAGTTGGTAAATGAGTTTCCTTATAACTAGACGAAGTATCCCCCTCCTCCACCCAAATATACCATTAACGCTGTACTATTATGACGTCTAACCTGGGGATTGAGCTGACTATTATATTTACTCTAGGTAAGTGAGCTAGCATTAACTTGTAGATTGGTCAGCTCCCCTCCCTTCTTTCCTGACCCAACCATTTTTTCCCCCAAACTGTTTAAAATGCTAAAAAAAGCTTCTTTGATACAAAATGAACAGTAAACTTATTTAAAGTTGGTAAATGGGCTTCCTTATAACAAGGCAAAGTACAACCCTTCCCCCACCCAAATATACCAATAACGCTATACTAATATGACGTCTCACCTGGGGATTGATTTGAGGATTATATTCCCCCTAGGTATATATTGTTTTTCCGACGAAGTGTTTCGTTTTCAATCCGAACTTCACAAAGTATACTTCCATTCAATATCTGAATTTAAACTTATGGTTCATTACATCCCCTCCCCCAGCACCAATCTTCAATTTTGAAGGGAGGAAATAAATGGGTCACCCCAAGATCATCATAGCAAACAGCAAAATAGCACCTGTTTCCCCTTGTTCTCATAATGTTTTCCCATTATTTTCACACAAAACTGAAAAGAAATCAAAGTGTCACGTTATATGTCAGTCCTCATCACTGCCTTTCCTTTCTCTTATTGGACAAAGCTCATGAGCTAATAGGAAAGAGTAACAAACAGAATAAACTGAAACACTACCAGACATCAGTAGAGACTAAGGCTTTGAAATGGGGTTAGGCGGGATGATAAGAAAATAAAAATTTGGAGTGGGAAGGTAGGGTAAGGGGGGAGCAATCTGTAAAGAAGTGAGGTTGTGCTCAAAAAAGCAGTGTTTGTTTAATATATGTATATAGATATATCTTTCTGCATTACTTTCCTTTACAACAAAATGGAAAAGAACACAAATGATTCAAAAAAATTAAATAACAGCTACACACTAGATAATGTGGAAAGATAGTTATGGGATGGGGACACAGACATATGATCTGACATTTTGATTTATTTTCAATTTTGTGCGAAAAGAAAAGAAAAAACGATGAGAACAAGTAGATACAGTGCTATTTTGCTGTTTGCTATGATCTTGGGGCTACCCATTTATTTCCTCCCTTCAAAATTGAAGATTGGTGCTGGGGTAGAAGATGAAATGAATCTTAAAATTAAATTTCAGATATTGAATGGAAGTACACTTTGAAGTTCGGATCGAAAAAGAAACACTTCGTCTGAAAAACAATATATATAACTAGGGTGAAACTAATCCTCAACTCAATCCCCAGGTTAGACGTCATATTAGTATAGTGTGAATGGTATGTTTGAGTGGGGAGGGGGATACTTCGTCTAGCTATAAGGAAACCCATTTCCCCACTTTAAATAAGTTCACTATTAATTTTGTATCAAAGAGTTTTTGTTTTTTTTAAACATTTTGAATTAAAAAAGAGTGATTGTGTGGGGGAGGAAGGGGTAGGGGGGTGAACCTGACAAATCTATAAGCTCATGCTAGCTCACTTTAAACATATTCATGTTTGTTTACTACTTTTTAGACCATCACGAGCAAGAGAACTTAATAGTTAAATAAATTGAATCTAAAGAATATCATTTTTTTCCTATACAGTTTTATTCAAAAATTCAAAAAAATATGATCCCATTGCGATCCCAATCTAAAAATTGGTACAAACATAGATAAAATACACAAGAATTTTTGAGAATTTTTTCAAAAAAATTCATTATATGTTTTTCGAGAAATTTAAATTTGAAATTTAAATTTCATTTTTTGAAAAAGAAAATTTTTATCAAATTAGTCATGTTGCATATTCGATTAAGCGGCAACTAACGTACTTTAAAATGCCATTTACCAAATCGTTCTATCTATATTTGGTGCCGAGTTATGGTCCCTTTTATGTTCCCTTATCCATGAAAAAACGAGGGTTTTTCCAAAGTTCAAAGTCTCATAAATGAAAAAATAATAGAGATAAAAATCCAAAAATTGAGACTTTTGATTACCTCAAGGGGTACAATTGATGAGCCAAATGTGAAAGAAATACAAAAATGTAAGGTAAAATTTTTCTCAGATTTTGGATCACTTGACGTGGAATGACCCTTAAGGGATCGATACAATAGAAAAATGTTTGGGAGATTTAGGCAGGTTTTCAAGTGAAACAGGTGATCGCAAATTACAATCGCTACTGGAAATGAATTACATTAGAACGTTTCTTGATAAAAACATCGTGACGTTTGCCTATGAAAAACGAGCTAGATAAAATGTCACAGCCTACTTGGCGAATAAGAGGAGATCGCTGAGTGCTTGTGAGCTCTTATTGGCTCCACCCGTAGTGACGTCATGCCAAGTTAAGTTGATGATAATGTAATTCACTTCCAGTAGCGATTGCAATTTGAAGCGATCGCAGTGCTGTTTCACTTGAATCCCTGCCTTAGAGGCATGCTGCCGTGCTAAGCGCAAAAGTGGTATCTGCAGTCGAGCTCAAACTGAGATAAAAAACTAAGTTTTGCGCCACCATGAATTTGATTCAGGTGATACGACTTTTTCAGAATTTTTTTTAAATACTTCTCGTTCTCAAATGACTATATTATTTTGTATTTTGGTAAAATACGTCGTAAAGAGCCACCTGGTGGCGATAATTCAATTTTGTTCAAAATGTCAGATACGACTTTTGGGCGTAGCACGGCAGCATAGCAAAGTGTCTTAACCCCTCTAAATTGTCATATAGTGTTTTCTCCCTTCCAGTTATGTTCCTCAATAAAAAAACAAACAAAAAAAAACGTAGTATTAGGTGAGCACACTTAACTAATGGACAGTATACCGCATTTACGTTCCATTCCAATAATCAGCTAACTTTTCTTTTAATGAGGGTTCTTAAAAGTAATCTACCCCCCCCCCCCCCAAAAAAAAATGAACCTTAGCTGCAGTACTTTTGATTCTCGCTCGAAAGCTACGAAGAAAACGAATTTGTAATGCCAAAAGATCATGACAAAAAAGATTTGTACATAATGCTATAAGATAAATAGTTGAATTAGCACTGTGTAATTAGTTGTGCAATTTCACTCCTCAGCTTCAAGCAAATTAACATTTGATTAGTAATACCTAAAAACTACAGATGAAAGTTCTTCACTGGCTCTTCGACTATCTTGACTCTTCATTGTTTTGAAAGTTAACAAAATAAGCAGTTTATTTTTCGGAAATATTAAAACGAAAATTCACGAAGTCGTCTCGGGTAGATTACATGTTAGCTCAAAAACCCGTATTAGTGACTATGCACGGCAGAAGATTGTCATTTGACCCATTAACACACATTAAAAGCTATCAAAAAGAGTTAGCCGGTTCGTATACAATATGCTTCGCCGTGGGCGTGAGATTTTTTGAAATATATTGTCTGGGGATGCATTAAAAGTTCTTTAAATCTTTATCTGTATGTACTTTAATCTGTGTGTTCATCATTTCTAGAGCTGCTCCAATTGAATCCTTTTAGTCTTTTATTTGACTTAGAAGAAAAAGAAATCGTAGAAATAACAAAAAAAAAAAAAGCAGGAGGCATTTAAATCAATGTAACGTTCCTCTGTCCCAAATTAATTGGTACATTTTAAGTTCTTTAACACTGATACTGATAGTTTTGCATTTGTTTGAATATGCAAAATAAGAAGTTTCTGTCCCTAAGTTAGGGCAAAGGCTACCGACAGCCGGGTTAGGATATCCTGAGACTGCTGTTTCGTCTTTTTTTTTTGACTGTCACGAGTTCCTTTATCGACAGTTTTTGATGATCCTTTGATTTTGCAGATTACCATTACGACGAGAATAAGCATAGCTCGTTGTTTTTAATATTTATTTAAAGAGGTTAATTTTCGCCTTCGCGTTTACAGATTGTCTGCGGTTTGCGCTCATTCAAAGCCTAACTGAAATAGATTTTACATTTAAAAACCAGAGCGGTTTTTAGTTTAAAATCCCATTTATTCAAGAAAAAACTTCTATATAGATGAAATTGAGTTGTAAAACTTAATCTTTATTCAAAATTTAGAGATCACTAATTCCCATCATTAAATGGCTAAGAAATAAAAATGAATGGTGTGGAAAAAAAATTTAACTATCAAGATTTAAAAGAATGCTTTTAGTGTATTTTACAGATTCTTGTTTTGTATTTATCAAATTTATCTATTATAGATTTTTTTACACCTTCCCTCACAATCATATGAAAGTAGTGGTCGCCATTGAAAACAATCAGATAAAATGGCAGACACGCTTTTGCGTGAACTAATGATTCAGCTTGCTTCAGTAAACAAGACCTTTGCGATATTTTATATTTGTTGAATTTCGTTGGATATAAACTGTTCATTTCCTTCCTATAAAGTTTTTGAAAAAAAGAAAAATCTGCTCAAATTTATTTACGTAGTTTACATCTTCAGTAAAATTTTACTGAACGGGGATTTTATTTCTTAATGATGATAGAACAACGAATCTCCTATGAAGATAGTTTTTTTTTTTTTAATTCTCAGTATATCATTAAATGACACATTTTCAAAATCAGTCTCCCAATTCTGCTACGTTGTTTTGGGAAGGTGGGAAATTTTCGAAAATCTTACTAGAAAAGGCATTTTAAATTGCAGGAAAATATGCAGTTAAATACTTTCTTTTGAAAATAACTTTTACTATCCATTTCCGTTCCCAATAGTTTGTGGAAAATAGTAAAACTAGTTTTATGACAAGCATTGTGTTTCACGAAACTGAACTCATTCGATCTTTTTACAGCTCTTCATCTTTATGTATGCAAGCTAGTATGTTTTATTTTGTGTGGCGGATAAGTAAATAATAAATGAAAAATTCACGGAAAAAAGGCAATGTCACTTTTGTGTTAGTTGAGCTCAATATGACACGACTGAATATTTGTGGAGTAACATTTATTGCTCCATGTAAACTGGTAAGAAAGGGGGGGGGGGGGTCAAGGTGACAAATCAACCAAAAGTTTACAAAATGCAGAAGAGATGGTCTTTTAAACTTCCTAACTTTATTTTCTCGAGCACAGGAAAAATATTTCTTCCCTTACCTGAAGATGTTTCTTTCCTGTCTTCGTCAAGTGTAAAAACTTCTTAATCTTTTTTGCGACGAGTATTAAAATCTCAAACAATCCACGAGTCTTTTCTGCTATTTCCTATCAAATAAACCTGAGCATTTTAATTGATAAACGTATCTGTATCTCGATGGAATAGTTTGGCTGGATATTTTGCCACTGGGGCATGAAAATAAAAAGGAGAATGTCTGGTCGCTTTACACCTTGATCAGTTTCTTTCCTATTGAATTCAGTGGTGCACCAAGGTTCTGAGTAACAATTTGGAGACCTTTAGACCAAGCTAGTCTTTCGCCGAGCTTGAGAAAAACATTATACCGAATCAGCAGAACAAACCGAATTTCTTTTCCAACTGTCGCATGTTATGTCATCCCATGTTCCATGGAAGATGGCGGAGCGACAGAAGACGACTTGTGGAGCACGTGGACGGCTGGCGGCAGTGAGTCACAAAAATGATTCTCTTCTCGTGTTCCTTCTATATTTAGAATCAATGGCAACCTGCCAGGGGGGGAAGACCTTCCTTTTATCTCTGCAGAATGTCTTAGCATCGTCTGCGAGGAGAATGCCCGATCTGCTGGCTCTGTGCGAGGGATATGGATATCGAAATCATTTCTGGGTTCGTCTAGTGCTGAGAAAAAGAATCTTTTTTTTTTAATTCTTTGATATTGTCTGTGAAGGAGATGCTTTTAATACCTGAACTCTTTCTTGGATTCAAAGGAGTAGCAGTGTTCAAGCATATTCATCTTGGAACCAATGAGTAATCATTGGAATAGTTTGAAAGATAATTCATGCCAAATGCAGCACAATGTTATATTGTTATTAATGTAGTATGCAAGATTCAAATAACGAGTGAGCCATGCATGAATCCTAGCTTCTGCCGTGTTGGGTTGAGATCCCATCTTGATGAAAATGCAGTAATTTCTCCTAATAATGCTTGTTTTCCACATAAAGAAATACTCTCCCGAGATCAGCTTTCTGTCAGCGATGAACAAATTAGTACGTGTTACAGCAATCATACCACTTGTTATGTTTTAATGCCGATTATTTACGATTGAATCTAGGAAATATTTTCTGAGTTTTTTTTTTTTTTAATATGAAAGAGTTTACATATTGGATCACTATCCCCAAAGGTGAGCCTCAACACGAATTTGGAAATTTGACTTAAATAGGTGAAAAGATCTTTTTTTTTTTTAAATACTGAAATGAAAATTTGTTTTAAAATGATATATCCCTTCTGTTTCAAAAGGAAAGCAAATTTCAAATTATCTTCTTTCTCTCTAATAAAACTTTTATCAAAATATTCCGTTTATCAAAGTAGAAAATCTTTATTTCTGAAAAGTATTTGCATGAGCTCAGGGACCTGAAATAATGCACACAATGAAAATCATTGCTCAAATTATTCAGCACTTATGTGTATCGCTTGCAGAAAATCTTTCACTTTTAGAAATCAAGTAGGCGGTATTTTCTTTTCTTCACTCCTGGAATGCGGCTCTGCGTGGTTGATATATTGGAGTTTAGCCATCAACTGTCGTGTGGATGCCTTTCGTGTGACTTTATTAAGCGACTTCTTTTTTTGTGTGTTATGGATAAAACCACTGTGCTTAGCTCTAAGTCCATGTTTACTTTTTTTTTTTTTTTGAAGAACAGGTTCTGAAAACAAATCTAAATAGCTTAATTAGATAAAAACGACTGTCGTCGAGGTGATTTAAAAATAATGACGGCGTTTCAAAATACTCCTTATTCGGGGACATTGGAGCTACAGCTCTGTGGTAGAGCTTGAGCAAATGAGCTAGTTGTGTAGTTTCGATTGGCTTGCGTTGGTTACCGTTTTTTTTTTTTTTTCGTTCAAGCTTCAAACCATCTTTAGAATTATTTTAATATGTTTAAAAAAAATAATTTTCTCCCTTAGGAATAATGTACTTTGGAAAGCTTTTTTATTGGCCTGTATTTTAACAGTTCTTACGAATGGGAGAAATTTGGAACACTTTTTTTTTTCTCTTTTTACTAAGGCACTTATGAACTTTTTTACTAAAGCACTTTTTAACTTTTTTAGCGTAGTGATAGTACTCTCATACTTCCAACTCGACTGTTTTTTTTTTTTTAGGAATACGTATTTCTTCGAATTATGTATACGATTTTTTTTAATGTAAATCCAATGACTTATGCATAGTCTTTTTTTTTTTTTTTTTGTCTTGATCCTTAACTTATCTAGTAATCTTTTACTGAAAACTTTATTACTCGTTCTACTGGATTATTTTCCGGGAACAAATTAAAATTTAAACTTTAGAATTGTTGCTTGCAAAATCATTTATTTTTTCTGCAAGTTTTTAATAAATGGTGTAAGTTTTATAACAGAGATAAACTAAGTTTCCCTTTTCAAAGCTACATTTCGAGACAAATATCCTAGTTTTATCTACCTGGGAAGGAATCTTTCATTCCATTTGGAAGTCCCTGAGGCTATTCGAAATCCTCTAATTCCCAAATGGAAAAGCGGGAAGCTGGTAAAGGAGGTTCTCCTCTGGGAGCCCAATAGTAAAGCGGTAAAGAGCGGAGAACTTGGCAAGTGGTTTCAGAGTGTTGCAAAGTTAATATTCTGCTATTTAGCAAGCGGATAAGTGAGAAACTTTTCATTTTATGCGTGTCCAATCAGATGCGCCCCGAACTTAAATTTTTGGGAGAAGAAAATTTTGAACTTGCCGAAGGAAAGTCTTAAATTTAGCTGAATTATAAAATATGAACAAACCTGCATTTCCTGAGAAGAGACAAAACTTCAAAATTAATATATTCATCTTAATTTTGGTTAATTTGCCAAATTGTGTGTAAAAATTTGACGAACAATGAAATTTTTGGAGTTCAGATAGACCTCTCATCGGGGCGCCCTGCTTTCAATCCAATGTTTCTAAATACAATGTTTGAATGCTTGGAGATAAATCAGTCAAAAGATGAAACAAAGAAATAAAACGATGTCAAAGGCAAAAAATTTAAAAAATAATTCTTGTTTGAGGAAAATAAATTAGAGAGAAAAATCTGTTTTGTTGAAATAGCTGTTATAGAGCTGTTTTAGTAATTTGAACTGCGACATTGACGAGGTTTTCCTCCTTTTCGGGTAATAGATAAGAATAATTGGGGCTGAGTTCAGCTGGGTTACTTTCGTAGTTTTGCGAAGTTATTCTAACTCAAATCCGAGGCAGCCGTCAAAGGCGGCTTATGTACCGGCCCTGGCGACTAGTAAGTAAATAAAAATCGATGACATTAAAACAGAAATTTGAGGAAATTTTTTATGTACGTGTTTTTGGGGGGTTGCAGAGAACTTCAGCTGTAAAAAAAGATGCTACCATGAGGTTCAAAATATCCAAAAGCTCAGAACTTAACATTGTAAAATCCGCAAAGTATGTGAATAGACTGACTTTTTTTTTTGTATAAAATGTGCTTTAAACCAGGACTGTGCGAAGACGGATTGATTTTGGGATATAGGCATCGGAGATGGAGGTCTGAGTCTTTAAAATTCCAAGAACCGGAGTCGGTCATTTTCCCTCTGACTCCGCACCTGGAGGTACTTAAACAACGTTGATGGTTATCCTTAGTTCTGCTATATTGTTATCAAAACTAATTGGCCGAAATATGCAAATATTGAATGACACCTTTTCCTGTAGCTTTTTGTTCACATTTCACCGTACGAGCGGACCCACTACGCAGCGTTTTTCCCCAATGAATCCAGCTGCTGATTTAAAAATGTCTCTGCTTTTCACACAACAACGCTCATAAATTTCGCTCTGCCACGCCAAATTTCGTGTGTGTCGTAATGGATCATTGACTTTTCAACATGCTTTTGTTACAGAGATCGGTCGTGGTGGTTTAGCAATTCTAATATCTGTTTCATATTGTGGTCCGTAGTTCGTCTTTTCTGTCAGTCTGCAGAGTTTCTTCATCGGTTTTATGATGTATTTTCTGTTTACATTCCGGCTACATATAATATTAAATTCACCTGCATCTCATAAAAATTACGAGTTCAAATGAGTAACTTAAAAGTGAAATTGCTGTGGATTTTTTTATTTGAGGGGGAGGTGTAGTTCTTATGTAACTCATACGTTTGAAAATGAGGTTTTATTTATTTAATAAGAAAATATTAAGTTGGGCTATTAATATGCTGAAAAGAAATAATTTTTCACATTGAACAAGAACAAACAGGGTCTGAGAATCAAACGAAACAATATTTTTTAGATTCAACAAATGAAAAAATAAGCACGAAATTGGTTCGAGTGCTTTTATTTGTTTATTTTAGGAAAAAGTGCATGAACTACGAAAATTGAAAATATTTTAAATCTTAATCGGTGAACAACTGTATCAAAAATGCAAATTGTTTTTATTTATTATTTGGTTTTGCATATTTCAATACATTCCTAGTTTTATTTGCCCACATTTTTTTTCTCAAAAGTGGTTTCCAAAAAAGGTCCAATCAAGTAGTTGAGTAACTTTTTATTAAAATAAATCATTTTAAAATGAATTTTCAATAAGGGTTTGTCGTTGAAATATATTTCAGTATAACTTAAGGTCAAAAGTTTTCAGTTTGGGCTCGAAACCCTCCACATCATTTGCGTGTTCCTGATAGATATTCGTTGCAGCTTTTTTTTTTCTTTTTTTTTTAAACCTTCTGAATTTTTATTTCCTTTCAGCCTTCTCTATTAATATATTCTGATTCCCATGTAACAACTGGTCGGGCCATCATAGAGAGGAAAAAAAAAAAAAGGTTGTCCCATTCATTTATAGAAGTTCATCTGCTAAGGTGGCAACACCTGCCCTCTCTCAACAGCTGCCTCATGACGTCACCATCAGTAGTCGCCTCCCCGCTCCAAATCTTTTATTGATCGGTCGGAATGACGCACTAACTACCGCTACAGATACCTTTTCTTCAAGACGCGATTCAATCACTTGTTGAAATTTCCTGAAGCTCACCCCTCCGTACGTCAAATACCTTTTTGTGAGTTCTTTTGGGGAAACTGAAATCATTAATGAATGTAAAGAACAAAAGGCATCAATGGAATAGTGGAAACAAAGATTTCATAGCGTAGGTTACGTTACGTATGGTTGATTAAAGCGTTTCTTAAGTAGTGAAATCCCGTTACTACGAACTTTAAAAAACACAAATTGTTTACGTTGTAATGAAATTCAAGAATTCGCATCGGGACTGAAAATTTATTTTATTGAATCGGATAATTCGTTGTGTTGGTATTCTTTGCTACGAGATTTCACTGTATTAACTTTGAAGTGAAACACAGGAGTACAAGATGTAGCTGCTCTAGGCTCCACAGAAAAAGAGGAGGGGCTTCTCTTTTTCTGTACACAGTGACGGTAAATCTTATGAACTCGGTAAAGTACCTCTCGATTAGCCGTGGAATTGGGTGGCATGGGTATCGCGGATAACGGAAATCGCGGGATAATCCAAAAAAAAGAATAACATAAGGGGTAAAGAAGATAAAAGGTTTTTTCTTGAAAACAATTGCATTGCACTTAAAACGTGATGTGTACAACCGTACAAACAGTAACATGGGTACAACATAAAAAAAAATACTTGTATTTGAGTTTCTCAAGCATATAAAATCCATAAAAAAGTGGTACTTACGGTAACGCCCAGGTAAAATAGTTTATAGTATGAAGTACACCGCACTCTTGGGTAAGAAATGTTAAGAAAAAATAAAATTTAAATTGGTGCTTTCTCGGAAAAATCAGTTAATTGTGTTTTTTTTCCCCCCGAGACCTTCGCGGATAATCGAGAGTGTACTGTATATCTAAAAGATGAGAAATCCTGATTCAACACTTTTTTTTTTATTTCCAATGGCAGGCTACAAAAGGAGGAACACAAAATAGAAACAAACACGTAGCAAAATGAAAAAACAGAGAAAGACACAAATGTTTGTCTTTAGCCCATTAGGGCCCTGACCTCCCAGTATTCTCCGTGGAGGGTTGTGGAGTTGAGTGCAGGGCAGTCAAGAAGATGAGCTGAGTCCATCTCCCTCTCCGTACGGCAGAACGTGCAAGTTGGACTGTTACGAAAGTTGAATCTGTACAGGTGTTTCGCGAGACAATCGTGTTCCGTCAGGAGTCTGAAAAGGGCAACTGCTTTAAATTTAGGGAAGTCTGGGATGTCTTCCCTATAGTCCCGGAGCTAACTGTCAAAAATCAATGGAATACTGCAAATCGTGATAAGAAGATGCCACTTGGTAGGAATGTTGCTAATGGCTATACAATGAAATTAAGACCCAGAGGCACTTTCAAAACAGTTTTAATCCAAGATGGCGGCGTTTTTCAAAATGGCGGCCTATGCTACTACTTTTGCAATTTAACTCACACAAAAGAGGTTTTTATATCAAATTATATGTTTTTGAGGCCGAGGATTTCATTTAGTATGTTGAAAAAAAGCTAAATGTTCATTTTGATGTTTATTTTTTTATTTATTTTTAAGAATTATATTGTTTACGAGAAGACTACATGTAGTATCAAAATCTTTTAGAAAGTTAGCCAAATTGTGACCGAAGAAAATAAACTGGGAAACCTGGTGCGGTGGTAACCTAACCATGCTCAAATTAGTCTCCTAAGAACTCCACACACATCTCCCAGCAGTGCTGCTATTGTTAGAAGCATTCCGAGAAGGCCCGTTTAGTCTGTAGAGTTAGCGACAAAAACAGTCGAAATATTTCACTTCCGGATACCAGTGTGAAATTTGGTACAGAGCTTCTGTACATATATAAGAACAAAAAACCGCCGGGAGACACTTGATCAGGGGTCATGAACTCCCGTGATGACGTCATCAAGATGGCCGCTTTTACAGGTAAATACGTTCGTTTAATTGCTTAAAACTCCATCATAGATTGAAATATTGCAAAACTCAAATGTATCATTTAAAAGCTCTTTAAAAGAGCTATTTGGAAAGATTGAATTTTTCTTTCTGAGGTCAAGGTCCCACCTTTAATGACGTCATCAAAATTGCCGCTTTTACAGGTAAATACGTTTGTTTAACTCCCCCTAAAACTCCATCATAGATTAAATATTTCAAAGCTCAAACATACCACCTGAAAGCTCTTTAAAAGAGCTATTTAAAAAGATTTAATTTTTCTTTCTAAGGTCAAGGGTCCATCTGTGATGACGTCATCAAAATGGCCGTTTTTACAGGTAAACACGTTTGTTTAACTTCCCCTAAAACTTCATCATTTATTTAAATATTTCAAAACTCAACTATATAATCTGAAAGCGCTTTAAAAGATCTATTTAGAAAGATTTAATTTTTCTTGCTGCGGTCAAGGGCCCACCTATGATGACGTCATCAAAATGGCCGCTTTTACAGGTAAATACGTTTGTTTAACTGCTTAAAACTCTATCATAGATTGAAGTATTGCAAAACTCAAGTATATCATCTAAAAGCTCTTTAAAAGAGCTATTTAGAAAGATTTAATTTTTCTTTCTGAGATCAAGGTCCCACCTGCAATGACGTCATCAAAATGGCCGCTTTTACTGGTAAGTACATTTGTTAAACTCCCCCTAAAACTCCATCATAGATTTAAATATTTCAAAACTCAACTGCATTATCTGAAAGCGCTTTAAAAGATCTATTTAGAAAATATTTAATTTTTCTTACTGAGGTCAAAGGACCACCTGTGATGACGTCATTAAAATGGCCGCTTTTACAGGTAAATACGTTCGTTTAACTCCCCCTGAAACTACATTATAGATTCAAATATTTCAAAACTCAACTATATCGTCTGAAAGCTCTTTAAAAGAGCTATTTAGAAAGATTTAATTTTTCTTTCTAAGGTCAAGGACTCACGTGATGACGTCATCAAAATGGCCGCTTTCACAGGTAAATACGTTTGTTATACATTTTCAATTTAAAATTGTTATAACTTTTCAACTATTTGTCTTAGAAAATAAAACCAAGCACTATAAAATAGCTCTTTTAAAGCGCTTTCGGATGATATCTTTCAGGTTTGCAATATTTAAATCTATGATGGAATTTTAAACAGTTACATGAGCGCATTTACCTGTAAAAGCGGCCATTTTGATGACGTCATCACAGGTGGGCCCTTGACCTCAAAAAGAAAAATTAAATATTTCTAAATAGATCTTTTAAAGCGTTTTCAGATGATATATTTGAATTTTGAAATATTTAAATCTATTATGGAGTTTTAAGGGGAGTTAAACAAACGTATTTTCCTGTAAAAGCGGCCATTTTGGTGACGTCATTAAAGGTGGGAAATTGACCTCAGAAAGAAAAATTAAATCTTTCCAAGTAGCTCTTTTAAAGAGCTTTCAAATGATACATTCTAGTTTTGCAATATTTCAATCTATGATGTAGTTTTAAGCAATTAAACGAACCTTATTTACCTGTAAAAGCGGCCATCTTGATGACGTCATCACGGGAGTTCATGACCCCTGATCAAGTGTCTCCCGGCGGTTTTTTGTTCTTATATATGTACATAAGCTCTGTACCAAATTTCACACTGGTATCCGGAAGTGAAATATTTCGGCTGTTTTTGTCGCTAACTCCACAGACTAAACGGGCCTTCTCGGAATGCTTTTAACAATAGCAGCGCCGCTGGGAGATATGTGTGGAGTTCTTAGGAGATTAATTTGAGCATGGTTAGGTTACCACCGCACCAGGTTTCCCAGTTTATTTTCTTCGGTCGCAATTTGGCTACCTTTCTGAAAGATTTTGGATACTACATGTAGTCTTCTCGCAAACAATATAATTCTTAAAAATAAATAAAAAAATAAACATCAAAATGAACATTTAGCTTTTTTTCAACATACTAAATGAAATCCTTGGCCTGAAAAATAAATAATTTGATATAAAAACCTCTTGTGTGTGAGTTAAATTGCAAAAGCAGTAGCATAGGCCGCCATTTTGAAAAACGCCGCCATCTTGGATTAAAACGGTTTTTGAAAGTGCCTCTGGGTTTTAATCTCAATGTATAGCCCTAAATAACATTCCCACCAAGTGGCATCTTCTTATCACGATTTGCAGTTTTCCAACAGTTAGCTCCCGGGCTACTAGTTCAACACTTTACATGGCCATTTTTTCTATGAATGTTATAATAAAGTATTTTGGGGATTGAGATTAATTTATTAAAAATTTCAGTTTGTTAATTACCTAATTTTCTATTTATATTCAATACCATTTTCGTTGAGGTAGATGGTAGTTTCCCAACGCTTGCTGGAGATACTGCATTTTTCGTTTTGCACCTCTTTATTTCGCGTTAGATAACAATTATAAAATCTAATTTGCCAATTATAAAATCTTCAAAAATAGATCATGAATTAGATTCAGTTCTTAATCAAAAATTTGTATACATATTACTTTCCATGAAATTTTAAAAAATATGAATCAGCACTTAGAGGGTCATTGCAAGTTGTACAAGCGGATCTTGTTCTCTTCTTATATGCTTTGGTAGAGCCACAAGCGTCAAAATCCATACATTTTTGTAAAGTTGCCATTTAATTACCAACTTAAATTAATCGAAGGCCATCTGGAATAGCTTTATTTCTGTTCAGGAGACTTAAAGCTCCTTATTTACTTTTACGACTTGGAAATACAGAAATCAGTTGCCGTGCTAGCCGAAATCAAAAACCACCACTCATTGGTGAGAAGACGGCTTTCAGTTGACATTTAAAATAAATGACATTGATGAGAAGTATTCTTCTCACGACCTTATAAAGGATTAGCATTAATTCGGTGTCACATATAGAACTATAGTTCAGTCCCGAAAATTCGAGGTAACTGGGGCTGACATCAGCTCGGATTACTGGAAACTCAGATTATCTGGAAAATTCGTAGTAATTAGTTTTGTACCATTAGACAACAAAAGAACTTTTATACTTTTTACTTTCTTATACAAAGCATTGGAAGTAATGCAACAAAGAGAAAATCTTCACCTAAATTTCCATTTTAATCACCCATTAATCTATTTTCATAAGTGTTCGAAAATTCCTAAATGTATCCGTGTTTGTAAAAACGTGGAAAGCAACAAAAAAAAAAAAAAAAACGATTTTTCTATCAAAGCTCATTTGTATTACTAGTTTTGTTGGGAAGTATGTTGTCTATCAAGTATATGTTTGTCGCCACTTGACGAGTGATGGCAACACAGCCCTCATAATCGCTCTTTATTAATTTACTGTCGGCAGTTAATGAAGTTTTAAAACGGTAAAAGCCTTTATATATATATATATATATGCATGCCAGAAAGCATTTTTAGTTATTAAAAATGTTTACTTTTAAAGAAGGAGAATTTGACGTTGTCCAGATCGGATATTTTTCTTTGACTAATAAGGTACAGTAAACCTCGCACGATTAAAAATTTTGTGCTGCCCTTTTTCTTTTAAGATTTTGAAACCGCATATGAAAGCACTTTTGGATACCTCGAATTAAGCGGAACCTCAGACTAAGCGAATTTTCCAGACTCGATTATACGGATTTTGATGTTTCAATTAGGTATTTAATCATTAATTTATAATATGAGTATAAATATCATACAAGCTGAATCATAATTGAAATTAAATTTAGGCATTTGAGGTAAAAATTCAGAATAAAAATAAATCGGAAAATTTCTTTTCTGCAAAAGAAAGCAAAACACATATTGCTCGCTCTTTTTGTGACTCTTTTTGCAGAAACTGAGACCTAAGGGGGGAATAGGTTAAATGAGTCACTTACTGTTAATGGAAGAGAGGGGTCAAAAATGGCGGAAAAGAGTGTGACATTAATGGTCAGCATCTTTTTTCTTAAAGTACGGGCTGGAAACGAACGTACCACTTTTATTCAATTTGACTGTCACTTAATACGTTAGAAAATAAACTGCTAAATTTTCTTTAACTTTCCTATTTCGTTCTCCGTAAAATTGTCAGAATAAAGAACCAGTTAATCGAATTTATACGAATAAACAACATCGAGGAAATTCGCAAAGAAAGCTTGAACGCAACCTTTGTTTTAATTAGTGGAAGTCGAAAGCGAACTGCTTCACTACTTCCTTGTGATAATTTAAAGTTATGCTGCTGCTTGATTGTCTTGACACTCGGGAAAGTAGAGCTTATTATTTCGGCTTGAGTTTTTAATAGTTGTGAGAACGGTTCATAATTAAAATTACGATTTTGTGGTTTTCTTTCTTGCAGTTTTGGTGGGAATTTGAGACAGATTTTCACTTCGTTTTTGTGTTTTATTTCTGTAATAGCCAAGGTTGCTTTTTGTTTCCATTTTGTCATTGGCTGGCATTAGCTGTTTTTATTCGCTTTGTGATTGATCAATAGTGAGTCGCGTGTTCCATTGCTATTGTTTGATGAAAGTAATTCATGAAAAATGTGTTATCGCAGGGAAAAATTGCTTGCCTGGAAAAATCATCTGCTTTTTTTTCCTCAATTTTTTTTTTTTTTCTTTCACATGGGAAACTGGAACATTTTATTTTTTAATGTTATTTATCAATGCTTGCGTACTGTATTTACGAATGATCATTTCGTTTTATTATATCGAGCTTAAGATTTTTTTTTACTCAAGTTATTGTAATGAATTTACTTAGAATATATTTTTCATTTTATCAGCTATACATAAAACTAAAATTTTTCAAAAGTATCTTTTATTTATTTTGAGC
This sequence comes from Uloborus plumipes, assembly GCA_038373865.1. Classification (NCBI taxonomy): domain Eukaryota; kingdom Metazoa; phylum Arthropoda; class Arachnida; order Araneae; family Uloboridae; genus Uloborus; species Uloborus plumipes. Next base: position 14,065 of record JAXGGA010008685.1, on the reverse strand, counting down.
ATATTTTTTACTGCATATATACTGTTTTCTAAAAATTGTTCTATCAATTACGTGTATCTTTGACTATATGACGATTTATCAGTGTTCTTTTTCTGTGATATTTAGTGCGAATAAAAATTTTAACGTATGTATGTATGAAATATTAACGAAATCATAAGCTTCGAAAAAAAATGCAATCGATTAAGATCAGAGAAATTTGGAAAGAAGAAAAAAAGAAAAATATTTTAAAAAATAAATTTGTGTCAAAATCTGCCTGTAATTATTGTGCGGGTAAACCTTTTGGGTTAATTTTTTTCCCCTTCGCCTCAAGTACGTTCCTCATTTTTTAATGTATGTTTTTTTATGTATGTAATGTATGTTATTTATGTTTAATTTGTATTTATTAATTTGTGGAGTGTTTGTGCTTCTTATGCATAGATCTCGACAACTATCTTGTGTAAGTAAAAGCGTACTATCTATACGTACATTTCTTAAAAATAACGTGGATAAAGTGGAAATTGAAAGAAAAAAGTAGAAAACAAATCCGCTAAGATACAACTATGAATCTAATCTCCGTTTGAAGAATTTTATTTCACCATCTTAGCTGTGATTTCACGCTACTATTTCCTCTTTCGATAAATCTACATTTCGATTTCCACGTTTGAGTTCTTCTTACGTTTCTATTTATTGAATTTTTATATTGTTAGAATTCTTTTTGAAGCTGAAAAATCTAATCCTAGAAGCTAAACGTTCCATTTCGTTTTTCCACTTCTGGGAATTTCATTTTAATATCGATCCATTACCGCTCCCTTCTAGGTTTTTTTTTCCCCCAGCTCCAAACTGTCAACAATAATTTCAGTTCTGATGTCTTATGTTGATCCTTTCATTTTTAAGTAAGGGAATATGAGGCAAAGGGAAATAATTAAGATAATGTACTTTTTTTCAAAATGGATAAATTGAAAATCTGCTTGGAAAATTACAAAACGACGGAAGCACGGAAGATCAATGTCTCTTTGGCTAAAATGAAAAATTAGTTTTTTTTCATGAGGCAAAATGAAAAATAAAATACTTTAAATAGAGTACTTTTTAATTGATCATTGAAAATGAAGGGCCCGGGGAAAAAAAGATGAAAGTGACCAAAAAGCGATTTCGAGAAAAACGAAGAACAAAGTTTGATTTCTCGTATCTCCTTGTGTAGTTTTTCGAGTTTTCATGCACATTTCGGTCGGTTCTCATCTTTTCTCCCCCTTGTTGTTCTATCAGATGATACTACTCTTTCATAGCCCCTAAAAAGCGCTAATATCTCAAAATTGACGAAAAAGTGACTTTCATCTTTTTTCCCCCTGGCCCTTCAAGTATTTTCTATCAAATGAAGAGTAAATGAAAGAATGTTTTAATAAATGAATGGGATAATGAGACAAGCAAGAGAATAATTTATATTTGAGAAAAAAAAAGGGAGTGATATATTTTTCAATGTCTTGGAGGAAATTCTATGTAATTTTATTAAAAAATATACTTTTAAAAATGTAAGTATGCCTATTCAACCCTTTGGTTTTCGTATTCATATTACTCGGATAATCCAGATTTTCGATTCTACAGATGGTCTTTGGTCCCAGTTAGGATACTCGAAGTAGTACTGTAACTAAATTACGTGTTATTTCTTAAACCCCGCAGTTTCGTAATTTTAAAGGTTATGCAAATTTCTGACCATGATTTTTTCACTTCTAAGCTAACTATTTTGGAGAATTTATCTCGAAAACAAGAATTTGAAAACAAATAATTATTTCGTAAGAAAAGAGGCTCCTTATGCTTTTTCAACTGCTGCTTATTTGATTTGATAGCTTCTTTATTTTTGTTCACTTTCATACTAAGGCGTGGTTTCCTTATGAGAAATAAGTTTGCAAAAAATATCCTAAAGGGTGATGCGAATGTAACATACTCGTTATAAATTCTCGGTGCGTCCACCAAATCTTCTAAAACTCATTAAGACCGACGCCTCGAGTTTTTAAAGTCAAAATAGATTTTGCCCAATACATTGACTCCCCATGTTACCTCCATTGCGTCGTAACACGCGGAAGAAAAGATACACCACGATTCTCTGGAAAAAAAAAAAAAGAAAGTGTCCCGAGATTTTATCGAAACCACGGATTAAGATCGTCAACCTATACCCGCATTCGAATCTCATGCTGTGCACGTTCCAAATCGAAGAGAAAGTTCCGTCCTTAGCGAAAATAAACCAAACAGCCTCCAGCAAGGGTTTTATTCCCGAGTTGGTCGCTCGCACAAGGAAGATCATCTCTCTGGGGTGGGTTCTGTTTGCGGAATGGAACATAAAATGATGTCGCGTGTCATCAGAAACCAACGGTGATTCTCTTTTGGTAAGATAGATTAGTTTTCGGTCTTTGGCTCCTCAACAGCCTGCCACACATCACCCGTTTGCGATAACCTGTCATTTCGCGGCTTGACACCATGATTTGGTGACGATTTTCGATGTCGTTTGTTTCTTGATGGGATGTCTAATGTGGTTTGGGAGTGGCAAAGTAGTTTTGAAGGAGCGGGAGTTTTTTATTTTTTTATTTACATATTCATTAATGAAATATAATATGGTTGTTATGCTATTTCCATAGTGTTATTGCATGAATGTTGAATTGAATCTTTTGGTAAGATGAATTAGTTTTCGTTCTTGAACTCTCTGCAATTAGCGACACAGTTTTCGATAGCCTGTCCTTTCGCGGTTTGACATCTCGATTTGATGTCGATTTTTAATGTCAATTAGTTTCTTGATGTGTCAAACTTGGTTTGGGAGTGGCAGAACGGTTTTTCTTTTCTAATGTATACATCAACGAAATAAAATATGGTTGTAACGCTATTTACAATTAAAAATTTACATGAATTTATAATCCTATCTCTTTTTTAAGATGAATTGGTTTTTGTTTTTTGATTCTGTAACCAGCGACACATCACAAGTTTGCGAGAACCTGGCCTTCGCTACTCGACATCTTGATTAGGTGACGATTTTCGATATCAGTTTCTTAATGATGTGTCTAAAATGTGACTTATAAGTGTCCGTACAATTTTGAAGAATCGGGAGATTTATTTTTACTTTAATAAACACGCATATATTTAACTGAAGTGTAATGTTGCGTGCTTGTAACGCTATTTATACTTTTAAATTCCGAAAGATTTCCGAAAGTTGCCGCGTGCACGCTATGAGGTTTTGGTTTTTGGATTCTCTACAGTCAGCGAGACATCAACCATTATCGATAATCTGATATTTCACGGGCTGACATCTTAGTCCGATAACGCGATTTTTGATGTCATTAATTTCTTGATGTGTCGGAACGTGATAGAAGCTGAACTGATTTGAATTTAATTGCATAGACTTTTTTTTAATCCTTTTGAGGAACCATTAGGTTTTTTGTGTGAACAAAATGTGCTTGATTCGTGTAGGAAAACCAGAACAGCCCATCACGTGCCGTTTTTTACAGGAGACCCGCTTCTCGTATGATAAGTGTACATCGAACATAACGCCACCCAGTGGTCGGAAGTAGCGCGCTACAAGTAGCGAAACTACTGTAGTAGCTACATTTTTTAGTAGTTTGTAGTGTAGCGCACTACTTTTTAAAAAAAACTAGTGTAGTGAGTAGCGCGATACAAAAATGTTGTAGTTGGTAGCGATTTCATAAAACTACTTTCTAATGGAGCAAAAAAAAAAAAAAGATTCAATCGCGTCTGACTGGCGCATATCGTACACGATTTCCTTTGCGAAAGCTGTGAGAAAAATGAATCATACAAATTCGAGCTGACCTCAGGCGTATCATTTTGACGCCATAAGTTCTATATGTTAGACGGCATTGGTTTCTTTGGCGTCACCATTTTCATATTCCGCCAATATTTGCATTGAATATAGTGTATGGCTGAGGAAGGAAAATTTATGAATGAGCGATAACTGAGTGTTAGTGTTTTATAGCAACCGAGAATGTCATGTAAATGAATGTTTTAGCGCTCAATGCTCAATTGGATTATTGTTCCAATGTCCACCAAACATGGCAGCAATTTTAATAGAAGAGGATACAAATTTGATAGAAGATGACAATATCGAGCTGCCCTGGCCGGCGTATAATAAATACTTCACAGTTATTGAAATGATTTTCGTGCAAACTTTGCACTTTGAACAAAAAACTTTCTGTTTCTAAATCATCCGCATACAATTTAAAACTGTATATTGAAATAAGTTAAGCATTTTTAGTTATTTTTCACACTTCAGATAGCTTATTTATTAATATTTCATAATGAATACTAGTACCGTTTAGTATGTTTTTCATATTTCTTTAGTTTTGCTTCTTTAGTGACGGAGTATTGAAAAATATTAAAATAATAAAAATCAATTATTAAATATTTTTGACATCATTTGACACAATTGGAAAAACGTTTTCATTTCATTTTATCGGTGGCGTATTAATAGGGATGGTGTTCAGACCGAGACCCAACTTCCCAAGGGCGTAGCCAGGACTCACGTTGAGGGGGTGCAAGCAGTGACACCCCAATAGGAGGTCACTGTGACCTCCCAAAAAGTTCTTATCCGATACAAATTGGCTGATGAAATTTGAAAACAGTGAGACAGTATTGCAAAGCTGAACTTCATTTTATTTTATTTTTTTTCTTTAATTAATTTATTCATTTTTGTGATGCCTCACGTCTCCTTTTGGTAGACATAGATAAGAATGCATTTTTTTAATCATTCAGTAAAGTTCTGAGTTTCATTCGGTAAATTAAAAATTTTCTCCTCAAAAACAGGCAAGCTTACTCATAATATTTCACCCTAAAATTTTTATTCTTCGCATACTCAGATTAAAAAAGTTGTTTTCATGCTAAAAGACAAATTTGGATTTGGTACAAGGATCCGTGTTAGGTAAAGAATGAAGCTGATTTTCTGATGTGGCGCCAAGGACTTAAAACTTATTGGTGGGAGAGGAGGCGAAGGGGGGGGAGACTCTCAATGACCGAATGAAATTCCAAAATTCACCGAGTAATAAAATACGAACTTATTTGTCTGCATCAGCATGTTACAATGAAAAGCAGGAAAGGGTACAAAATCGTTTGTCAAAAAAAATAAATAAAATGGGAGGTCACAGTGACCTCCCATTGACTCTGATCTAGGGGGTGCAGCTGCACCCCCCTAGCTACGCCCTTGCCAACCCCCTTGAAACTCAAAATTAAATTCCTACAATGAAAATTCAATTTTTTTTCTCATGTTTTTGAAAAGTAGCGAAGTAGCGACTACTTTTCAAAAGTAGTGTAGCGCGCTACATTAAAAAAAAAGTAGTTAACTACATTTATAAGAAAGTAGTTGTAGTTGTAGTTCGCTACAAAAAATATGTAGTTTTTCCAACCACTGACGCCACCCTAGTTTCCTTTTCTACATCTGGATGTTCCGTTTCAAATTCTTCATTAAAAACTGCTTTACTTTGTGCGGCAATAAAAATTATTCTTTTTTAATTTTGCATCACTTAAAATTTTAAATTAGTTTCTGGGATGACAGAACGCCAGTCCTTCTCTATCCAGAGCTTGAATAAATATTTTCCTCATATCGCGTACATTAGGCTTTTTCTTTCAGGTGGCTACATATTCAAAAAAAAAAAAAAAACCTCGAAAATGAATTTCGGAGAAAATGGTGCATGGTTAACTCAACAAACTCGTTAATGTCAGCTAAAAACATGCAGTTTCATTTTACTGACAATTTATTACTAAAAAAAAGCATTTATTGATTCATATTTTTGGGAAGTTTAAATGAAAATGTCTAAGTATGGATGAAAACATTTTCTCTTCGTTCCATTTTTGGAACTACATAGAAGAAACTTAGTGTTGCCAATTCATGTAAGAAAAAACTTTTGAAACTTTAATCTAAAAAATATGAACTGTTCGTTTACTGGTTTCCCTACCCTGCCCCATTTTGATGCATTTCATTTCATATCAAATTTTACTAAGAGTGAGGGAGCTATTGCCCCCACCCGAGATCTTTTCCGAATAACCAGCTGGGTTCTAATTCATCATTTCTGTACCTCAGAACCAGACTAACGTAAGTCCATTTTCGTCATTTTTCAGTAGAGGGGAAAAACGATGTATTCGACAATCCAAGTAGCACAAAAAACGTTTAAACGTTTTATAAACGGTTTTAATCCGTTGTCACAACGTTAATAACCATTTTACAACCTTTAAAAAACGAAGTGTGCTACTTGGGAATCGTTTTCCCCTCTACCGAAAAATGACGAAAGTGGACTTACGTTAGTCTGGTTCTGAGGTACAGATTTAAAGTCGTAGGTTCTCATTTTCTTTACTGGTTAGATTGTAAATATTTCTTTCGGGCAAAACGATCTCCAGAAAACCGAATCCGAAATGCAATGTGTGCATATTTGCAAAAGGGACTTAATCCCATTTCCGGTTTCTAAGCGGCGACGTCTGGACTGCCGGTCGCAAAGCGATCGATTTCTGGCTGGACTTTTTTGTTTTTATGTAACCGAATTGCCGCTCTTGATCTACACAGAATGGAGCCCTGCGACAGTTTGATACTTTCTAGGAAACTTCGTTTTACACCCAAGGGACATTGACTTCAATGTATGTATTATTGACTTGTAGATTTGTTGTAGAAAGTAATCTACAAATCTCACCTTAAGAAAAACTTGTTTCAGAGACTTTTGAGCACTTTTTCAGAGACAGCACCGTCATTTAGGTGGTCGGATTGGGGGGGGGGGTCAACTCCCCATTCAACCCCAGACTTGAAAAAGTAATGTTTTTACTTATAACTTGGTTTGTTTTTTATTTTTCGATCAAATTTGCATCGAGTGCATTTTTTGCATTCTTTGCTCCTCCTCCATCTGGAGAAATTCTAAATGATGGTCCTGTAATTTTTTTTTTCTGTCAAGCCTGAAAACAAGATCTCATTTCCTCTCAAAAGCACTATACTTCACTCACTCCGGGGCCCCCGTACCTACCACAACTCGTGGTTTAACCGGAATAGGGCACTGAAGAGCGCTCTGTTATTTTTGAAACCAAGTTAAAGAGGTCTAGTAATTTTTGGACCACAGCACCCCCAGAGGTATCGTTTCACTTGGAGGACTTTGTGACCACGACATTTTTAACGTCTCCCAGCCACCGTTAATCAAGACAGTGGATCTCTGATCGGCTGGGATCGAACCCGGGTCCCTCCGGTCACGAGTCCGACGCCTTGCCGATCGGGCTACCACGGCCCAAAAGCACTATACTGCCGTTCTAAGCGCAAATGTGGTACCCGCAGACGATCTCAAACTCAGATATTGCTGTTCAAAGTTTTTGAGCATATTTGATTCAGATGATACTTTTTTGGAATTTAAAAAAAATATTTCCGCTTCTCAAATGACCATAAAACATTGTATTTAGTTAAAATTATGGACAAAGAGCAACCTACTGACACTAACTCAATTTTGTTAAAAAGTGCAGATACGACTTTTGTGCTTAGCACGGCAGATTGCTGTTTAACGTCTTGAGCATCAATGTATTTGATTCAAATGATATTTTTTTAGAATTTTAAAAAAATATTTCCGCTTCTCAAATGACCATAAAACATTGTATTTAGTTAAAATTATGGACAAAGAGCAACCTACTGACACCAACTCAATTTTGTTAAAAAGTGCAGATACGACTTTTGTGCTTAACACGGCAGAAAAAACAAAATGGAGAAAGTGGAAGAGGTAATATTCTCCTTTTAGAGAACGGTGGTTACAGTTACCCCCATATAATAACTATCATCTTTCTTGTGTCTACTCGCCCGTAGAAAATGCCTTCAAACTGTTTGCAGAAAAACTTCAATATTTGTAAACGCCTGCATTCTAAGAAAATCTGCAGAATAAAACCTGCAAACTATTTTTCTTAAGCTTTTCTACAGCTTTTTTCTCTGAAGATTTTCTTCCTTTTTTTTATTCGGTGTTTTAAAGATGCGTGAGTCTGTACTACGCCTGCAACACCTTACTTTTCGATACCCAACTTTCTCACCAAGAGCGCAAAATGCGAAAAAGTTGAAATCCGGAAAGTGAAGAAGAAAAAAACAAGTGTCCGATGTGTGGGTGCGCACAAGCGGTGAATATTTCGGCGTTGAATATTTTCCTCCATTGTTCGTGAAAAGTGTGTGTGTACGCGGAAAAGGCGAAGTGCGCAGCCTTTTTACTTTCCCCTCTCCCTCCGTTTAAACAGATGCGCAGCGGAACAATGGCCCCGAACTGGAAAAAAGTGCGACGCTTTGTGACGTCTTCGCGTCATTTCCAACTTTGCTGCTGGTATTTTCGCGCTTTGGAGGCGCTATTTTCGACAAACATTTTCTAGCGACGCGGAAAGAATGCATACGTTTCTACTAACACTACATTGTACCAGGGCTGCGGAGTCGGAGGAAAAATGGTCGACTCCGACTCCGGGATTTTAAAACTTTCGACTCCGACTCCGACTCCCGACTCCTGCTTTTTTTTATTATTTTTTTTACCCAAATATGAAGAGGGAAAAACCCTAAACAAAGGTTGAAATATTAAGACCATTTTTAAAAGTTTCATTTTTATTCATGGTCGTAGCTAGGACTCACTTTAGGGGGGCAGATAGCAAACTGGGTATCCCAGTCGGAGGTCATGAGAGGTCATTGTGACCTCTCAAAAAGTTCAATTTTCTCAAGAATTCTCGCAGGTAATTTCACCACATTCACCTCAATTCTCGGAGGTCACTGTGACCTCCCAAAAAGTCCATTTTCTCCAGAGCAAAAGACAAGTGCCGCTATTGTCATTTGACTCCGTACAAAACTAATCATTTTTTTGTTAAATGGCCAGACTTTATTTTAACACATTGCATTTTTGCTGCAAAGACCCGCCATTTGAAGCACTTTTTAATGATCCTAGATGCTAAGGATTTGGATATTGGACGCTGAAAATTTGTATCTGTTAGTTTCAAAGATATGTTTTCACCTCCATAAAGTTTCATCCAAATCGGAGGTGGTCGGAGTCGGAGTCGGAGTCGACATGTTTTTCAGCGACTCCGACTCCGACTCCTTTGGTCCAAAATCAGTCCGACTCCGACTCTTCGACTCCGACTCCGACTCCGCAGCCCTGCATTGTACCAAATCCCACACATTTTTACTTTTTGACTTTTTGAGTTCTTTCGACGGCGTACTATTGACCCTTTGTTGCGTACGACCTTAATTATATTTTGCAATTTCATGAAAAAACACTGCGAGTGGGTTTAATTGATCACAAAGATATATTTTACAGTGAAAACATTTTTTCCATGAATTTCTTTTGCAAGAGTGGTGTCTCCTTTTGACCCCACCCTCCACCTAGGACATGAAAAGAACGGGTTTATTCATGCAAAAGGAATTTATATCATTAAAAAAACATGATTGAATACCTCTGGTAAAATGAAGAAAATTGGTTGACTATTTCAGTTCTAATAAAAAAATTTGAAAATTTTCAAAAAAATTTCATTTTTGATTCTAAAACTTGGAATGAGTTGGACAAGAAACTGAGGCAACACAAAAAGATTTTTGTTTTTCTGCCACATATTTGCTTTTATTAAACTTAAAAGAAAATAGTCTCAAGTGATTTTAATTCAAAAAATGTAGAACAATTTGAGATTTTTTTTTTTTTTTAATTGGTGTTTTCGCGCTGCAACCACCACACAACAAATGGTTAAAGATTTTCGACGCTTCTCAACTACTCAAAAATACAGTAGAACCTTTCGATAAGGGGACCCTAAGATGACTGAATACTTTGTCTTTCAACTAGAGGTATCCCTTCTTCAGAGGTATGCGAGTGCATTTACTTATGATAATTTCATAGAATTAAAATTATTAATATGTAAGACGAAATTCTAAAATGTGGCATATGTAGAACTAAGTAAAGTTGGAATTTTTCTTTTTTTTAGAAGTTCTGGAAATAGCAAAACTTTACACTACTTATATAGCAGCTCTCAACATTGTGTAATTAAAGTTATTTAAAAATAATCCGATTTTTTTCTCTTTTTTTTTAATCTCTTATTGTACACGAAACTTTTTTTTCATTTAACTCTTATTTAATTTATTTATCACTCTAAATTTGCTTATTTCTCGTATTTCACTATATTTATAGGTTACTAACATTCTATCTACGTTAAATTGATTTGAATGAGATCATTTTGTCTTAAAATTGGTTTTACATCCCACTGCGAACGTTTTTTGGTGAAATAATTCTTAAAATGAAGCTAATACTTGGAGAGTAAAAAAACGACTTCGACGGTCAAAAATGTCAGCGAATCGCATCTGTAAAGTGCAGTTCTTCTGTTGTCGCGAATCAATGCAAAAAAGACTGTTTTACAGAGATAGTCGATGTGGAAGCATGGAACAATAAGCACGGAGTTTCTATGTGAATCTTTTCCCACAGATCATCAAACTGACAGTGAATTCGCCATTTCATTTACTTAGTCAATTAAACGGTCGCCGATTTATGACGCTCTGCTTCATTTTTACCCAGTTTCAGGACTTTCGTTTTCTATGGATTTTTTTTTTTTTTTTTTGCAATGAGCCAAAAGGGGCCTATCTGCAAAAAAGGAATAGGCTTATAAAATTTCAATGCAAGATACTTTTTTCTGAAACATGTTTTAAGAGTTGAAATGTAACTAAGTTTAATCCATCACTTACCGCAAAGAAATCTTAGTGCACCTATCGGACTTCACGTTTCCAGACAAACTGCACGCTATTTAAATCATAACTACAGATCATAACACACTTAACACTTTACCGACCGGGCGTCGATTAATCGACGTTTTGTTCCCAGCGCTTACCAACCGGGCGTCGATTATTCGACGTTTGCTCTCCGGCGCTTACCGACCGGGCGTCGATTAATCGACTTTGAACCGATCTGTGGATTTTATAGTTTAACAATAAAATGGAAATTGGACGATCTGCAGCTGAGCGGGCGGTGAAAGGGCATAGGATGTTCGAATCGCTACCGGTCGGTAAAGTGTTAAGGTGTTGTTGTTCCAAAATTGTAACATTTTATTTAGGAAAGCAATTAATGTTTTAAACGTTTTAACTACTGAAACTCCTAATACATGTTTTATGATTTGGTGAACAGCCAGTAATTGACCGTTTGGAAGTTTTTATATAAATTTTATTTAGTTTTCTTCAGTGGCGTACATGTTCAGTAACGACCTGCAAGTATGATTGGTTTTATTGAACTTGTGTGAAATGATGGGGAGAATCAAGGCCGCCCCAAACTAAAATTTTTGGGAAGGAAAAAATTCTCAATTTTCCGAATACTGAATGATAAAATGTAAGCAAGCACATTTGTCAAAGATAAATAATATCTGGCGAGATAGAGCATTTGGCTTCATTAAAAATATTTTTAAAAGGAATATCAAAATTGCAATATTGTCTCTAAATTTTTAAAATCAATCAAAACAATCCAAATGAGGATGTTCACAGTAACCTCCCGTCGGGACGGCCTTGAGGGGAGGGGGGCATTTTTTTAAAGTTCGCCAAGGGCACTAAATCCAAAAAGTACGCTACTAGTTTTCTTGAAAAAATCATTGAGGGGGAAAAAAAGTAGAATTTTTTCTTATACTGTGTCCAGAAAGGATTACGTAAACAATTATAACATTTGATTGGGGCTCTAATCTATTGTGAATATTCATAATTATTCGCAATAATACGAGTAGTTAACTTGAGGTAAATTTCTGGCAAGAGAGTGGAACGGGAAAGGTTTCTTCTGAAGTCCGCCATTTTTGTGCTCCAGTGGTTAATTACTGGAAGATCACCATTCTGCGTAAAACGTTTTTCTCTATAAAAAGCGACCGAACAACTTTTTTTATTTATTTATTATATATTTTTACTGCTTTTTACGTTAGTTCCTATCCCTCTCTTTTTTTCATCAGCAGTTATGTGCCGTAGCAGAGAAAAAATATTTGTTAGACTCCCCTTAGGAGGTTTTCTGAACTTACGGAAAGAAAAGATAGTTTAAAACCAATTTACATTACATTAACGACGTTATTTTTATGATAAAAAAGAAACAAGTATTTTGGATCCCCCCTCCCCCCCACATCAAAAAAAAAAAAAAAACAGTTCTGTCAATAACAGATGGCTCGTAAAAATGAGAACTCGTGAACGGTGAGCAGTGTATAAAAATAAAACAGCTAGTTCGCCCTGAATTAAAGTGTCATTTGTTTCATAAACGAAAAAAGGTTTTTTATTGCTTTTAAACTTTTTTTTTTCATATTTTACTCTGATAAGAAGCGTGTGATTCCTCATTACGTCTTGATAGCGACTTGCGTCAGCAAAAACAAGAAAGATTCCATCTTGTCTTTCTAGTAATTTTCTATTAATATTTCGCTTACAGTAACCTTAATTAAGAATAAATCTTCAAACGAAATATAGATCAGTTTTGGGACCCAGATTCGCTCCCTCGATATTTCCATGATGGAAAAAGTTGTTTCATCTTGTCGCTCTTCGTAACGCATTATCGAATTTCCGTTGTGAAGCGTGGACCCAAATGGCGTTCGCCGTTTGTTGCCTGGCAACGACCTACGTCATCAGGTGCACTAAATATAGCGTGCATAGCCTCCTCCGCAATCGATCGCCCCCCATAGAACATTCCAGGCTATGTTGTGTTCACATTCCTGAACCGGACTTCGACTTGACCGGACACACAAATGCGACATCCGGTAAGCTTTTTTTTTTTCTCTTTTTTTCTATCGCGTTTTTATCACTTGTCATCTCTTTTTTTCCTCTTTCCTCGTGGCATGACATCCAGACAAACAATTAGAGAAATGATCTGGATTTTTCCCGCCCTCTGATTGTAATATTTTCGGTTCGTATTACGGAGTTAGTTTGTTTTTGCAGCTGAGTTGAATGTTTTCGCGTCTACGCACGCCATCTGTCAGTTGAGAATTTTTTTACGGACATTGAGGAATAGTTCCCGTTTCATTTACGATTTTTTTTTCCTTTAAACTTTGTAACAATGTTTTAAGAGACTTTCGAATAAATGTTAAGAATGAAAAGACTTCTTAAATTTTGAGTGTTGGTATTTATTTATTAAAATGCTCTATCAAAAACTTTGGAAAGGTGACAAGATAACTTTTAATACGAAACAAAAATTCAAATCACAAACCAATAAGTTGCCAACATTGTTTTTAAAGTAGCATTCCACCCACGTGTCTTTTTTAATGTGGTTTTTTATTTTTTTTATTTTATACTTTTTAAAAACAGTCTACCGAGGTAGATTGGCATTTCGAGAATTCGTTTATTAACAGCATTTAATTATTTTTCCCTTGGTTATAACTATTTACTTTATTTATTAATTTATTTATATTAATTGCAGAAAAAGTATTTTTCATCGTTACAAGGGAAAACTTTGGGACTTAAACTATCTAAAAGACTTGAACCGTGATTTTTGAAATAGTACTTCTATGATTTTTTCCGGATTTCCTTAAACCTTTATCTGTCAATTTTATTGCCGCTATTATTTTAACAATTTCTTCTCACAAATAATTGGATAATTCAGATAGTTTCAGCAAATTGCACTAATAATTTGGTAGTTTAACTGTTCTTTAATAAACGTACATTCTATTGCTTATAGGTCAATTGTGGGGAGATTATTGCATATGTTGTATGTACTATATGCGTGCTGTAGGCAAGGTTGCCCCCCACCCCCGTGTAATGGCTTACTAAAATTATTTCACGAACATCCTCTATGATGTAGGAGTACATAGAAAAATGTTTGGGAAGGGGATGATATAGCCCTGTCCAGCTTTTATATTGTATTTATTTCTTTATATTGTTGCATGCTTATGTAAAATCGTTTAATGCAAAATAGAATAATAATAAGTCAAAATAGAAAATTGGTTTCCAGAAGTTCTAAGAATGGAAAATATAAGTGTAAAATACACAACAATTTCAAATGTTAGATATTTTCTTACAGTAAAACTTGTCTGTTAATGAGGAAAATATTTCGCTATCACATGTCATAACCTTTCTTTGCTCTTTGGTTGTTTCAACCTCTGAAACAGTTGTCCTTTGCAAATGTCACCTTACATGCTTATTATT